>JAHWFP010023096.1:40875-51021 GCA_023313725.1 Lithobius niger
CCTACATCTTGGGGGGGGGGGGAGGTTTGCTTGCTCGCCCCTTCAACCCTGGCGTGTCCCTGAACCAAACATACTTATCCACCATTCCAATTTCTTCCACACCCCCCCTCCCCCAAATATTATTGCCTACTGTACCACTGTTATTTTGGTCATACCAAGAAGTTGCACTGTGAAATTCCTTCTAAAAAGTAAGACTAGAATAACAGTGGTACAGTAGGCTATAAATTTTTTTGGGAGTGGGGAGGGGGGTAGAAATTGGGATGTTGGATTGGTATGTTTGGTTCAGGGACACACCAGGGTTGAAGGGGGAGGTAAGCAAACTGGGGTACCTCCCCTCCCCCCCCTTTGGGACTAAATGATTTCTAGGGTAGTTTCAATAATTTGGGTATTTCACTCCCGTAAGGTAAGATTACGTATGGATCGGTGGCGCTTCAATGGGGAGGGGGCAGGGTGCTCAAGCAAGCTGTGGTTAACTTCCCCCTCCGTAAACAGAAAAGCACTATCATTGGCGGAGCGAGCGAGCGAAGCGTAGCCTATAACGGACACCAAATTTCAAAATGTTGGTTGGCTGGTCCGTTGGTTGCACATTTTTAGTCTGGGTGGAGCCCAAACCAAAGATCGGATTGGAATGAAATTTGGTACAACGCTTGATACCCCAAACAGTATTGCTGAACCAAAATTTGACGTAAATCGAACAATTATTACGGGAGAAATAACACATTTTCGAATTTATTTCTAACACTCACCGTTGTAAATTTGGAATCGTTAATAGTTACGGAATTCCGACGACGCATACACCTTGCTGGTGGGACTCAAGTGAACTTTAAAGAAAAAGCCGAAATAAATCACCGTAGCTTCCTTACAGCTAATAATCTTTTTTGGCATAACCCAATGAAATAATACCATTTGATTATAGCACTTTAAGCACTTGAGGAAGGCAAGCATAATGGGAAAAAAAACAGAAGGGTTCGTTAACGACTCACATTCGTTTCGTGTGAAAAAGAATACTGGCAGGAATTTAGCAAACATGGCAACCAAAGTGGCGTTGACACTATCAACGGGAATATCAAATGTGAAATATCAAATCGCCGCTGCAGGAGGAAACCTCTCATATAAGACGACCATACAAGGCAGACTACGTGTTTATATCACAACACGGAACAATAATTTGGCTTCGTATAATAATTTTAACATTCATGGATTGCTATGGAAACTGCCGACTCTCCATCCCGTGCTGCAAGAATGAATAGGCTTAACCTCGAAGCAATAGGCCTAACTGTTGTCGCTTACGAAACTAAAACGGGTGATAACAATTACGCTTCAAATTAGGCTTTAGAATTATTTAAATGCTATCTTCTCACCCAAGCTAACACCGTCTGACCTACAATTGTGAAAATTCTATTTTTTTTTTAAATTAGCGCTCGCCGTTGCAGTATGTGCCAGAGGTGTGCGCTTTAACATTGTCGTAGGAGGCGCCGTAGGGAGCCGCGGGTATTTTGAATCTTTTGATTATTTTGAAGTACTACCGTTACTGATGATTGTTTAGCTTGCAGTTAAATGCTATATTGTTAATATTTTAAGTCTACGAAAGGTACTCTGCAATAAATATAAACAATGTAAGCATTATTGACGGTGGCAAGTTCCTTGCCAGCTTAACCACGGCGGCTAACGTGTTATTTTACTACGGCGGCGAAGACGTAAAGAGGATGCAAATGCCGAAACAGAAACTAAATGTGGGAGCAAACGAAAGCATCTTAAAATTAATATGAAATGTAGCCTACCTAAAATGAAAAAAAAAGCTAAAGAGTTAAAAACACCAGCAAAGAGCTTCAGCTCAAATGTAGCCGAGTAAATATTGCCCACAGCTTTTTAAGGACCCTTAGCAAATATTAAACAGCCATTATAATGAGAGTAAATACACATTTAAAATAAATTTCTCTCCGCTCCGCCTACAATAGGCCCAAAGCCTGTTTCCTAGTACAGCGAGCCAACACAGGGTGCAGTAATGCAGGCAGCCGGAGAAACGGCTTCAAGTTCATCTTCCCGTGAACGCTCGTTCAAATGAGCAGTTGATCTGATATTGTTCAAAAACATGTCAACAACTACGAACAATCTAGCGAAATGTTAAATATTACGACAAAGTCGATTAATTGTTCAAAAATGTGCGAATTAGCTCTGAATACTGGTTGCTACTCATTTGAATCGGCGCCGTTTTCCGCAATGTTTGAATTGCCGGCTGGTGTGAGGGCAGAGAACTTCTGGGAGCGAGGTTACATGATCCGATGACGCCGGAGATTCGAACGACGCCTGGGATTCTGACGGCCCGTGTAAAAAAAGTTATTTGCGCGCCGCCATGCTCCTACAGCCACTGCCTACTCTACACACTGCCTGTTCAATCCCGGAAAATGCGTCTTCTGCAGTAGTGCTGCCAACGCTCACTGGTCGCGCCACCTTCGTAGGGTTTCTACCGCAGCTAGCAGCATGGCGTTGTGTGAAGATTGGCGTTTGTACGATTGAAATTGTTAGTTCTCTGGATTACAAATAGGGTAATTATATTGTCAACCCTCTATAAATCCTTGAAATGGTTTATGACACGATAAAACATTGAAATAAAAGCCAAAATGTGCCATTTATTTATTTTTTCTTTGCAATTTAAGTCATAAAAAAAAAGATGCAGCCACTTGTATAATTATGGTGAATATACAAATTAATGAAAAGGAAACTATGGAAGTGCTACAAATTTCTTTAAAGCATGGTTACAATTTAAAATTATACTTATAAAAGCTCATGCCTGAAACAGCATATTAGAAAAAATTATTAAAAATTGATAAACAAATTTGACGTTCAGCTATAGTTTCTCTCGTTTATTTTTTTAAGATGGCGTACTGCTGCATTCCAAGATGTAGTTCAAATAGTGTATGATAATATAAAGAAAAACTAAACATCAACACCATGCAAGGTTCATACTAATATCAGAAAATGAATATCCCTGACTATCCCTGATTTTTCCTGACTTACTCCTTCAAATATCCCTGACCAAAACACTTGTTCTTAAAAATGTTTTACTTAGGCAGTCAACTGCAGTGCTCCCACGCAAAAGCACAATTTTTTTTAAAACTTTGTGACAATTTTAGGGGGTTGGTGGGGGGTAGGTGGTTTGTACATGGATAATGAAAACGTGGCATAGTATTTTTCATGACTTTAAGACCTGTCACAAATCTTGACCCCCATACCTAAGGTCCAAATAATCTGACTCCCCCTCAACCCAAAGTGTTTCTTATGACTACTCTGGCTACCTGTGGATGATATTTTATAACCAAATGATTTCGAAACATTTGAAAATGCGTCACATTTTCAATGAAAGGAAAGGCTGAAAATTTTGGTCAGCACGGTTCATTCTAAAAAAATAACTGAATATCCCTGTCTATCACTGACTTTTCCCAAATTTTCCATTTTTTCCCTGACTGTATTTCATATCCCTGACTATCCCTGATTTTCCCTGACTTTCCAGGTCGGTATGAACCCTGCCATGACCTGAATTACGGGGGGGGGGGGGGGGGGAAGGGCAGAGGATGGTGAAATTGTTGTTGCGATAAATAGGGGGACTGCCGTTTTTTTTTTCCGGTGTCGTTTATTAATATCCCCTCCATAAATAAACATGTCATGACAGGACCTTAACACCATACGTTTCAATATTTTTCCATTATATTCTTTTTTCCGTGCAATTAAGTCTCTAAGTCATCCAAAAGTGATGCAGCACTTGTTTAGTACTGATGACTGTATAAAAAAAATGAAAAGGAAAGAAGAAATTATGAAAGCCTAGTTACTAGTGTAACTAATACGTAAACTTTTCTTATGCTCCCTCCCCATCACCTTCCACTAATTGTATATTTTTTTAGCATGAAATCGTTTTCATAATACTTAGTATCTAGAGACAAAGTGACCAGTGATTACAAAAAAATAAAACAATGTCAAGTAGTAAATAAATAAAAGTTAGCAAAGGATTTAGCAACACAATATAGGGTAAAATAATGTATCAGTCATACTCCCCCTCCCTACAATAACATAATGGTAATACATTTGTACAACCCCTACCCCTCCCCCCCCCTTCCAGGCATTATGTAATTTGTGAACCACCACTCCAATAGGTACAGACGCTTGACGGATGACACACTAGAGTGTGTCTTAAATTTATCGGTTTATTAATTGTTGAACTTCTTTGTTGGGGGTTAACTGATTGTTGTACTATTTACAATCATTCTTATATGTCGCTATTGTTGAAATTAAGCGCCTTTTCCCGCCTGGAGTTTTCCAGCTATTGTCCCTCTCTCCACCGATCGTACCGACGACAGATTTCGGTTAACACTCGTTAAAACAAAACAAAAAAACAAAACCACCTTTTTAGGCTCCAGTGTCATTACTGCTCCCTTAAAACAGAAAACCCAAACTAAACTAAACCTTTTCAGGTTAAACCATTCCGATATTTTTCATGGTATATAGTACCATTGTATTTATTTTAACAATTTAAAACTGAAACTTTGCTTCACTCTTATTATCCACCACCACTTTGCACAATTGTATCAATAAAAATCCCTGAAAACCTTTTCTGCCTTTCAACGACGGCACATTTTTTTTTCTGAGAAGAGCAGTCATAAAAAAAAAATACAGTCACTGAAAAGGCAGAAAAAGGAATTATCTCCGTTACTTCTAGCAACGTTAATTGCCCTTGCTTTATTTTTCTTAGGCTATAACTTTATTTTTGTACTGGGAACATATTTTTATTTCTTTTTTTTAAATTTAACGCCCAAGAAATCGTTATTTTCCCTATCAGTTCGCAGTCATTCTATAGAAGCATTCCCTACGAAGGTAGTGACACCTAGCGGCGATACTCGGAACTACTCTGGAGAGAGGACTGCATGCGCTTTCCCGGGATTGAACAGGCAGTGTGTAGAGCAAAGAAGAATGATAAATGGTAGGTCGATTAATCTTTGGTGTAGAGTAGGCAGTGCTACAGCTCCAAGCAGCAAACTTCCGCATAATCGAACTAACGACCGCTGCGCACGCTCATTGGTGCAAATTGGATTGTAAATAAAATACATCTTCGACCGCAAAAAAACAGAATCAAAGGTTGAAATATGTAAAAGTGCTTGTATTAATTACATTAGCATAATAAAGTTTAAGATATTAATATTTCACTTTTTGTTAACGTTTGAGTTGTGGTAGAACATGTGGTGTTGCCTAGCAACAGCATTCAACGTATCTCGTGGGCTTGTCACAAATTACGAGTAGTCAGCCGATTTGTGATGAGCCCCTGTTATATCGCTTCAGATGTCAACATATGTGAAACACATGCGTTTTTTGCATCATTTCCGGTAGATTCATTCAGCCAATGAGCGTGCTCGCGATCGGTAGCTCATGACTGCTTGCTTGGAGCTGTAGGAGCATGGTGGCGCACGATGTGTAATGCGCGTGATATGGTGATGTTTCAAGTATTTCGTTGTTGCACGATAATTCAAGTGGCATTTAAAACAAACCAACTGTGCAGTTGAAAACTTAAAAGACTTTGGAGAATCCATCGAGGTAAGAAACATCGCGATCGGAGTGTAAACTCACCGAAAAATCGTAGATTGCATTCTCTGAGACGGCGATTTTGCTGGGCATAGGACAATCGGTTCTGGGACAAAATCAGCTGGGAACAATGTTTCGTGACGTTTTTATTGAAGACAAAGTGGTCGGAGGTTGATTATTTCGGCGTCATTTGAAAGATTGAAGTGTATAGCTGCAATAAAACCCAACAATGGGTGTATTCGGGTGAGAATGTTTACCGCTATTGCTGCTGTAAGGAGGCAGCGTAAAATCGTTCGTGACCCGTGTTTTCCCCCTTGTGTTGTTGTGTTGTGGTTTTTTTTTTGTCCTGCCGGCCAGCCGAGTCGTATTTTGTGACTAGCCCCTGTGCTTTTTAAGTGTAATCACATTCATATGACACAATGCCATTACTAAGGTCCTTTTGGTCCTTCATTTGATTTTTTTCAGCAAGTTTTCAGCCCAAATTTTTTTGTTTGTTAATGTTGTAACCAAGTTTCAGAAATAAAAATTTTTCGGGGGATAGTTGGCCGGGGGGATATAGTTGGGGGGATATTGGCCGGGGGATGTTGGTCATGGGGGGGGGGGGCGTTGGTCATGGGGGGATATTGGTCACCAGGGAAAATTGGCCGGAAGGATATTGGACAGGGGGATATTGCCCATCTTCAAACTATCCATTTGTCTACATTTGTTTACAACTAGCGTTGCAATAATAATTATTTACACCACTGGTATTTCATGCACCAAAGATCTCTTGTCATGAAATTGCAACCAAATCACAACAAAATTGCTAACGTTATCGTGTTCCAAACAGACAAACACACTCAAACTAACAAACACACGTAATCTAAATTCAGTCCAGTATATCCCTCACTTGACTTGCTCGTCCAACAATTCAAATGGACAGGCGAATAACGTAACACAATAAAAAAAATTGAGATTGCAGAATCAGTTAAAAGTATATCACCTTGTTTTTCATGCGCTACTGATGATATTCATCACCACCAGGAGCTTTTAAATGCCTACACGTCCACAGAACATGGGAGTATCCATGTTGTAACGCTCCCTACATATTCCGGCGCTTGTAACAAGGTCGACTGTGATAGAATTTGAGGGTCTCGTTTCCCAGTTCCAGACCGGGTCGTTTAACATTGCCAGAACGAGTGGTGAAACATTGGGAACATTGGGTCACAACAGAATGTTCCTTTTGCATCGTATCACGCATAAAAAGCCTAAACACCAACCAGCAGGCTTCATCTATATTTAATAAACAAACGCTGAAACTGTTCAAGGACAAAAAAAAAACAGGAAAAAAAACAATATGCTACTAAAACTTATCTCAGGCTCATCAAAGATTCGAAGTCGGATGCCTGATGTTTATTTCTCTTTTATTTGCTGTATTGAGTAAATTTTTTCCAAGTGGGTTAAACAATATTTTGTGTCTGTTTCTTTGGCCTTACTAGTATTAACTTATGTGTTTGGTCGCTTTGTTTAATGTTTTTTGGTGGCCGAGTTAATGTGTCTATTTACAATAATTATGCATGACTGTCTATACGTCAAGGCTAATGAATCAATGCATCATAAATATTCACCTCACCTTTTGAGGAAGACCCACATATAATCATATGGGATATAGATGAAACGAGATATTTCTGTTGAATTTTCACTAACTAACATAAATGTCAAATTAACGATACAGCCTATTTCACGATTTATTATTATGCTGATAACCTTTCCTTGGTGTGGTGGGAATGGCTTCAGGTTTGTTGACCACACCCACAAAAAGGAGTCCATTGGAAAGGTTATCTATAAGTGCCAAGACGAAGGGTCTATCGGCGGTGAAAGACTCCGTAAACGCAGGCCGAGCTGACCTCCAGGCCAGGACACTTGTGGCTGCAGCTGCTACGCTCCCTTCTTCGTGAACCTCGAGGAACGCCTTGTGACGGACACTGTTGACGGCAAGACGTTGGTCGTTCGTCCAGCCCCTCAAATCGCATTGCCCAGGAGTAAGAAGGGCCGAAATTCCCACGCGGCGAAGGAGAGGTGACAGTTCGGTAGCATATTCTAAACGGAATTTCGGGATTGTGATATTGACCTCTTTCTGCCACATGGACCTCCGAAGAGCTTGAAGATTGTGGAGGTCCAGATGTCTGACAAGGTCAGCTGCAGGAGTTGATGGATCACTTGGCAACAGAAAGAGCATACTAACTTCTTCTCCAGCATACATGAGTTCAAGTGCCGTACAACTGAGATGATCACTGCGGCCAATGTAAAACCAACCTTTCTGGTGCATCATATCAGCCCAAACAGCCTGTTCTGGTGTAACATGGAAAGCAGCTCGGTTTGTGTTGCTAGCATCAAACTTGCTTTGCCAGGTACCACGGAAATAGGCAGCGTTGACGAGGACAAGGGCTGTGTTTGGGTCGACGGATCCTTCCGGGAATAGATCTTGGATTCGATGCCGAGTTTGTGCTTCAACCCAGCTATTCATGGCATTGCGAGCGGCTTCAAAATCTTTAGAAAAGTTGAGACGTTTCATCTGGCGCTCAAAAAGATGCAAGACGCAAGGTCTCACAGATAAGTTCTCATCCAAAAACACGGCATCAACGATACTCATGGTGTAGTTCCTCGGATGTGCAGTGCGCAAAGCCAGCCAGAAATGTAATGCTTTGTAAGCGCGTCCCACGTCACCATGGCTAGAGTTGCCCAACCCAAGGGATTGACGAAGTTCAGTTGACGTGTTTCCGTGAGAACCGACAAAAGTTAAAAGTAGAGCTGACCAGATGCTGAAAGGTGATATGAGAACATTTGAACTACTCGGAGTGGATGTCGCCAACTTCGCAAAAAGGTCGAGGCCAAAATTGATGGAGCCATTAAGCAGCCCTTCAATGCTCACATTTCTACGCACTACGTCGTCATTTGCAGACAGACACTGTGAACTTGCAGGCACTGGGAGCAGCAACAATGACAAAGTTGTCACTGTCGTCAAAACTACAACCACTACAACCATGGCACCGAAAACAGGAAGTCTGCGAACTTGAAAACCCTGAAAGAATAAAGGGGATAAATTAATCACAAAATAATGATATTTCATACCTCATCTAAAAAAACGAAATTAGTATTAAGTAAATAAAGCTTTCCATGGCGTAATTATGAAATTAGTGTTAGATGTTAAAACCTTTCCTTTGGCACACCCCACGAACAAACAGTGTTCGGAACCATTAGGTTAAATTGAGCGAATATGTAACAAAACTTTGCCAAACGCTTTTAAGTACTAACTACAATGAATGCCTCATCTGCAGGGCCGTAGGAAGGGTAAGGCGAGCAAGGTGCCCGCCCAGGGCGCTGCCTTGCTGGGGGCACCACGCCGAATTCCTGCCCACCGTGTAACCATGGAAGTGGATGGTAAAGCACAAATATGGTATTTTTTTTTTACGGATCGTGTTGCATCAAAGATCACAACGCTGTAAGAGACGTGCTTGCTAGTTGGACTTGGTTTAGTGCTCGCTGCACAATTTCTGGATGTTTTGTTAGCCGATTATTTGTTTTTCCTCGAATGATCAGAAAACCGAAAACTGAAATTTAAAATAGAGGAAGCAAGTAGTCTGACCTTGTGATTTCTTTCTTTATTTAAATTACAGGTTACAGAGAGGCACTTCAGTATACTGGCTTCTTGCTTCTTAAGGAGATGCTTGCAGCCGAAAAATGCAAAAATTGGAGAAAAAACGGTTTTTTATTCTGGTTGAATTAATTATACTGAAATGTTTATTTTTATGTTGTTCTAGCTAAATATATTACTCTCATCTCTTTATCACCTTGTATGAGGTTTTTTGATCAGTTGACAAGCACAAATTAATACGGAATCCCATTAGTTCAATAAAAAACACTTTTTTTTTTAAAATTTGTTAATGTTCATTCTCTTCAACTGCTTTAAATACTTAGTACTGGTCTCTCTCATTTACTAGGAGTAGTTAGTTACTAGTTAGTTATGTAAGCCTCAATATAATAGCCGTGAATATTTTTCTTGATATAGGTAGTCGGTGGAAGGAGGAGGGGGATGGGTGCCTCTCCGTTTGCTCGCCTTGGGCGCCAAGGGGGCTAGCTACGGCCCTGCTCATCTGATCGTGATTTCATCAAAGTGACAGAAACCTCGTCACAGTAAATCTTTCGGTTACATTTCGACAGGTTTACTGAGATTGTTAATTTTTTGGGGGGCAAGAATTCTATAACAAGAAATATTTCTTTTTTGGGAAAAAAACTTTTGAATTTGTAAACTTTTTTTTTTGGGAGGGGGTGAAGGGGGAATTAATCGTCAGTTTTCTTTTTTGTTTCTATAAACTGTTAGCTACAAATGGTTCGGAATTCTCTGAAAATTATTTAGTAACAAGGTTCATTCGTAAGCTAAGTGTTGGTGAATTAGTTTTCATAAGCAGTGGCAGCAAGCCTGGTTTCAACTCTTTACTTACTATACAGTAATTTATTCTAGCTCGTCAAAAAAATGTGCCACCCAACTGTGTGTAATTACGTGTTATGTAAGGCAAGCTCTGACCCACAGTGCACATA
>JAHWFP010023096.1:67927-91103 GCA_023313725.1 Lithobius niger
CCCCCCCCCCCCCTCCACCCCACCCGGATCCTCATGGAAAGCGAAAAGAAAAATGGCAGGAGATCCTGTGCTTGGCTGAAACAATGCTCTGACTACATTCCTGTAGGAAATCATCAACCAGTTTGTGTAAAAAGGCAAACAAAAATGTGAAATGGGATTGATTTTTGCATGGCAGGAAATGCCTTGCTCGTAGCGTTATTAACGAACGGCAACACATGATTGCACGTTTGTTTTATTCAAGAAGTTAGCTGCTACATGTAGGGTTTTTTCGATGTGGCTCGACCAGTAGTGAATTACATTTTTTGCATCTATTTCATGCACACTTTTTGGTTCACTCCAACCTTTATACTATTTAGAGGTCGACCGAATTTCGGTTTCGGTTGCGGTTCTGGTTTCGGCCATGAAGTTAATAGCTCAGTTTCGGTTTCGGCCGAAACCGATGAACTGGTTTCGGTTTTGGTTGAATCCTATGCTTCAGTTTCGGTGAAACCTCCTGGCAGTATCCAATTTCCGTATAGACTACTAGGCTGTAGCTTAGTGGTGTCGACATCCAGGGGTCACCATCACACATCCTGCTTGCATCTGCCATGCCCATCAATAATAAATACAATTTTTTTTAAATCCAAATTCAAAATATTTAAATGGCTTCGTTGAACTGGAGGGTATTTACGCTTGCATTTGTCTTTATTTATGTTTTCAAGCAAAGCTCTTATTTACTGAATGAAAAGCCTTTTTCCGTGCCCTGGACTGACACGAATAAAATAAGACTATTTTTAAAATAAAAATGAGTAGTGACAAAAAAAAAATACAAACGAAAGTCCTGAAGTTTTGTAGCAATACTGACAAGTTCTTTTTTAATTCTAAAACATTATTTTTGTTGGAGGGGTGGAGAGAGGGGCTTGGAGGCCACACATTCATGATTTTATGATTTTATTCCTGCTTTTTTATCAAATTATTAAAATTGATACTTTTCAGGTTAGGTTTTGGTTCCGGTTTCGGTAGTGGTTTCGGTTGTGGCCGAAACTGATTGATCGATTTCGGTAGTGGTTTCGGTTTCGGCCGAAACCGAATTGCCAGTTTCGGTAGTGATTTCGGTTTCGGCCGAAAGTGAAAAAATTGGTTTCGGGCGACCACTAATACTATTACGGCCATAGTTTCAACTTAACAGCACGCAAAGAAGAAATTTTACTGTAGTGTTCAAATACCACAATGTAACGCAAGAATAATTTAAGTACTTCCGTGAAAGCTACTTTATTTTCAGCAATTTTCGGTACAAAATGTATAGCTTCGATTATAGATTCGGTATTTTAACTAGGCATATCGTTAAGATAGTTCTCTGTACGTGACGCGAGCCTTTCTTTTGTAGTATTCAACAAAGACGTGAAACCTTAAGACAGTTTTTTTTAGCTATAGAGTCGGCAAATATTTGAAGTATTTTTCATGGTCAAAAGTTTTTATAGTCATAGGTTTTTTTTTACAACCACTACCTAATTACTCGGTTGGCTGTTGAACTGAGCTGAGTCGATTCCTAGTTTGGATCACATCAGCTAACTAATTAGGTTTGAAGAAATTTTAGATTTATCTTGACTTTTTTTCTACGTTGGTTTTTCTTGAGGTTACCTCGATAAGCGTTTGATGGGACAGCATTTTATTTTACTTGCACAGTTTTATTTTGTGGCAACCTTTTTTTTTATTTTTGTAATCTGTATAATGACAGTACTTCCATATATATTCGTGGTCCTCCAACTTTATTCTTTTTTTTTTGCAAGTATAGCTATCCGATCGCGTAAATCGGGCAATAGTCCTGGTGTTGACTGTTAAACCTGTTGATCAATCTCACGACAATGGCCTGGTGCCGACTGTTAAATCTGTTGTTGACGAATGAACTCGTCTTTCTTGGGAGGAGGGGAAATGTTTGCGTGAAGAAGCAGCCAACCATATAGTCCATCGTATTCCCTTCTTTTGTTACCGTACCCAACTGCTTATCCAGCTTTAAGCAGTCAAGGTCACTTGAACAAAACTAGAATATACATGTAAACCAAAATTTATAACTCTGGATATAAATAAAGAAAAACATTGACTTTTTATTTTGAAAAACTGCACGCATACAGTCTGATCAAAGTTGAAAATGCTGTTAACTGTCGGTATTATAACTTCTCTGACCCAACGATAGCTTTGATTTTGCCGACTTTTGCTGACTTGAAAAAAGTAAATTGGGGATGGGAGGGGGGGGGGAAGCTGTCCACCCCCCTTGCCTCCCATTCGCTACGCCCCTGCCTACCTGCACTGGCACTCTGCCAAAAAGGTTGATGTACCCAGACTTGAATTATAATGAGTCACATCAATTCAAACACCTGCAAGCCAGCTGTTAGAACAAAACCGCTACAACTAAGCTAAAATGACCTCATTATTTTATTTCTGTCTGGCAAATTAAAGGTCATTTTAAAATTTTTAGATTTAGAGGGGGAAAAAAGTGGTAAAAAAGACATCATGGATTCCTGTTCAGTTATTTTGTCCAGCAAAGACTCTGATTTGAGAATTAATCTAAACACTCCCACTCATTTAGACTGAAAAAAATAACGAATTGGCTACGCTTACTTTAGATACTTATAACAGCATTCACAACATCACCTCGAACAATAACGAAACTCAATACACGACCAATGCTGGGGCTTCTTGGCACAAAGTGTTAGTCATCCCGGGGGCTTACGAAATCGAAGATTTGAATAATTTATCAAGTCGGCGATAGAAGCAAATGGCCATAGCAAGGAATCTAAACACTTTCTTCCGAATCTAAACACTTTAAGAATCGACTTGATAATTACCGTTCCTAACTATGGCTTATCCCTTTTGGGCAACAAGAGTTTGGCTAAAGTTTTGGGGTTAGACTCGGGCAACTATTTTAGAAGTCGAGAAAATCAAAATACCGTCGACATTACGAGTGTCAATACAAATTTCGTGCACGTTGATATCATCGGCAATTCTTACCTAAACAACAACACTCAGTCCACTCTATACTCCTTTTATCCCAATTCACCTCCCGGTTTCAAAATCATAGATTCACCTCATAATTTAATTTACCTCCCGGTTACTACCAAATTAATCAGAAATATAAGAGTTTGGCTCACTTCGCAGACCAACGAGCCGGATTTAAACGCTCATGGTGCGTCTTCATTTGAGATCTACGAGTTAAATAAAAAAAAAAATAGATTTAAAAAATGCTCGTGTTTGGAAAAAAACGGGAAAGGACTGTTTCTTAATTTTAACGCTAATAATGAAAAAAACAAACGGTTTGACGCCTAGAAACAAAGCTTTCATCAAATTCATAGCAACACCCAGAAAATGATAGAGTAGAAGATTATTTAAAAATCAACGAACCTTTGGTGTACGATTCATCGGTCGAATCTTACACCTACCACGAATACAATCCTATTGTTGGCACCAATCTCAACAACGTAAATTCAGAAATTCGCTGTAAACGCAGGCCGCCGAAAAACCTTCGTTTTCCCGACGAATAATTTTTTTCTTTCTCTGAGCACCCTAAAAACCTCGATTTTAAAACCTCAGCCGTTTTTTAATAATGGACATAAACGGCCAAACTCTTCAACCCTTAATAGCCTGAGACAATAGCTACCTCTTGGGGAAAACCGAATTTTAGAATTCCTTCTAGAAGATTCAGAATCCACATTTGAAAATCTCACAAAACCAACCGCAGCGCTCATCATTTCCGGCCGCCATTATTGAAACTCGATGTACATTTGTAATTTACTTTCATTATTCTTTTAGGGTAAAAAGCCCACAACACTAGCTTAGTTGTGAATTAGGAGGGGCTTCCTTAATTGGTACTTAACCTCATATACATGTGGATACAGACATTTTAAGTGTGATATTTTTTATTGTGTTGGTCTGCAGCAACTCTTATGAAATATTTCCACCAAGATCCAAAATTGTCTTTTAACTTAAAAGTTAAACATCCAAACTTAACTAATGCGTTATAGCATTCACTAAGCTAGATTATTTATTCATTTTTGTGCTCTTATTAATAATCTCTTGGCCCCAGACCGCTATACCATTAGTCCGAACCAATTCGACTTCGGCAATCACCGGACACGAGTTTTTATGTAAATATCTTGCTTTAAATCTCCAGCCAAAACTCCGACCGTGACCATCCGAATGTTTCCAATAACTTGTCCATCTATTAAACTGAAATCTTGCAAAGATCTGTTCCCAAAGTCAGTCTGTGCATTAAAACTCCGTTGCCCCCCCCCCCCCCAACCTAGTCGTGGTGTGTAACACTGCAGTTGACAGTTAAAGCTTGTTAAATTGAATAGTAATGATTTATTCATTACCCAAGACAAACTACTAAGCTTTAACAAGAGCCATTTCACAAAGTTCTCATGTAAATATTCAATCCATAGTCCATATTCTAATGTAAAGGCCCTTCCCAAAGTTCACGAGTTAAAAACTCATTTTGGCCTATCTTTTACATACCCCTACTCCTTCAAACGGCTCTGCACAAAAACCCTTTGCCAAACCGACTTTCCCATTGTTCTCTTGGCCCTCCACCAATCAGACCCCCGCAGCTCTCCTCGGCGTCCGCACTCTTGCAACAAAAATGCGCTGCTCCAGCATAAAAAGCCCCAGTTGCCCTCCCTCTACAATTCAGTCAGTACAACTCACAGATCTCAAAAGCTAGAAGGGTCACGCCGGTTGGGAGTGGAGATGTCACGTCCGTGGTTGCCATGCCGGGCAAAATGGTAGTGGTTCGTATGTAACTAGTTTTAGCTTAAAAGTTTATCTTTAGGACCCCCCAATTCTAAATTTATAGTTTAATTTAAACTAACCTCTAGCTTGTAGTCTTTATGGTTGGTAAGCCAATTCGGCAGTTCTGGTCCCTACCACCATAATGTTAGAGTAGGCATCTCTTTCTAAAAAGCCAGGTTCATTCTTTGTTCATTTTAACAAACTTAAATGTAAACAAAGGGACGGTTTGATCTTCGTGGATTCGGGGAAAAATAACTGTTGGACGACTTAAAAAATAGTTGTCACATATAGTTGCAACTTAGCGGACGCGGTTCAGTTTGCTGGTTATTCCTGGATTGGAACCCAAGAAAAAAATCTTCATTTTCTAGTCAAAATTAAGAGTGTTTAAGAATCAACATCGTTGTTCTTGTTTAAGTGAATTTCCAAATGTAAATTCTGTTTAAATTGCTTTTCAAACTTGTAAAAGCCCAAAACTAGTGAACTAAGTGTAACAAGTATTTATTTTCATTTTTCTGATGTTTTAAATAAAAACCAAGAGTTTTAAACTTCAGGTTCGTTCCCTGGTGATTAATTGTTCCCAGTGTAAACTATTATGCAGCCCATTTTAGCTTTATACTACATTTGAACAATTAAAATAATCCACCGTTGGTGGCAGTGAAATTACTGGTAGCATTAAGGTTAGGCCTATAGTTAGGACACCGGCGCTTCATTCCCCATGCCGGGACTGTAGCCCATGCTGTGTTTATTAACGTAAAAAAGTCGTAATAATCACCAAAACTTGATGCTAAGAAGTACACAGTGATTGTGTGTAAAGGGGTAAGTGCTCATAGGATATGCTTAGAGGCCGCCAAGCCGAGTGTTGTAGTTAAGAGCATTTATGTATTTTAGCTATTCGTATACCAGAGTGCTAGGGGTCCTTTAAAGTGTATTTTAATGTGTAAACTTGCTGGATTTGGGAGAGGTCTTTTAAATAATTGGGAGGACTGTTCAACAAGTAAAAATGAGCCTGCTATGGAAGATGGTGCTCCTGCCCGAAGACGAATATAAAATGAGTCGCCCGCCGATGGAGAACGCCACACCGGCGTTGGCTGCTCGGCCTCACGGGTTTCAGTACCTGCCCGAAGGAGCTCTCTACGGAAAAGTGGTTGCCATACAGACTCAGATCGAAGCCATCCTGAAAAATGACAGCCTGCCTCTCGACTACAAGGCCAAATTCATAGGACAGTTGGAACAGCAAAAGGACACTTTCATGGAGCAGTTTAGAACCAGGTCGGCCGTCCCGGCCGCCACCACTACCACAGCCGCTGCAACAACTCCCTCGGCGTCCACCACCATCAGTACCATGCTGAGTCTCACGACTAGCCTCTCACCACCCGTCCTGACACCGTCTGTGCTCTCACCCATATCACCGATCAAGATGGAAGAAAAGAAGAAGATGAAGAGGCCCATCTATTTGACACCCGTACTGAGGAGGAGCGCTAGGGTCAACACCCCCAAGACTGGAAACCATGGAGCAATACCTGAACAAGATCTACTACAACGATCTGGGAGAGGCCTCCAGTTACGGTACAGCGTCCAAACTACTGGCCAGCGCCAAGAAGGACAGGAAAAATACGATATCGATCGGATCAAAGAGTGGTTGGAGCCTTGGGATGCTCACACCATCCACAAAGCGGTCAGGTACAAATTTCCCAGGAACAAGATCATCACGGGTGGGATTGCCAGTCACATGGAATGCGATCTTAGCGATATGATCAGCCTGAAATGTTACAACGAACCGTACAGGTACATTCTCACCTCCATGGACAGTTTCAGTCGCAAAGTCTGGCTGGAATTGCTGAAAACAAAGTCTGCGAATGAAATGGTCCGTGCTTTAGAAAAGATGTTTCGACGTATGCCTTCCACCCCTAGCCCTAGCCAAGGGTGTCGAGTTCCGAGATCGAGCGGTCCAGGATCTCTTCGAGGATCGCAACATCAAGTTCTACACCACCGAGAACGAAGACGTGAAGTCGTCCAAGATTGAACGTTTCCTGTGAGTTTTAAAGAGCCTCTTGCACAAACACTTCACCGCCAAAGAAACCATGGAGTACGTGCCCGTGATTCAAAAGATCGTGGACACCTACAACAAGAATCTGCACTCCAGAATGAAAATGGCACCCGACGATGTCAACTACAAAAACCACAAACAGTTGTGGCGCAAGATCTACGGCGGGGACTCGAAGAAGTTGGACCGTTCCTTGGCTAGAAAGAAGAAGAAGAAGAACGTCCCTCTGGCAGTGGGAGACAAAGTCAGGATATCTATCGTGAAGGGCAAGTTCGACAAAGCTTACCGAGGCACGTGGTCCAGAGAAATATTTTTCGTGACCCACGTTCTGGTACCCAAAGAAGGGTTAGAGCAAGTGACGGCGAGGCTGAAAGACTACAACGGGGAAATCATCAAAGCACGATTCTACCTGCACAAACTTCAGAAAGTGGTTAAAAACGACGACACTGACTACCATAGGGTAGACAAGGTCCTGAAAACGAGGGGGAAAGGACGCAAGAAAAAGTACTACGTTCAATTCAAGGGTTACGACGCCTCCCACAACCGTTGCATCCCTGCCAGAGACTTGAAGAAACAGTGATAGAGGGAGATTCTTTCTACATGACGTTGCCGGCGAATGCCAGTCTGGACCTGTTTCCAAACAATGCCCTGAACGACTACACCACCAACTGGCGCAGAGAATGAGCATAACGGGCAACTGGGACATGGGCCTCGCCAAAGTGCAATTCACCAGGAACTGGAACAACGTGACGGAACTTTGCATCATGAACTTGCAGCTAGGA
The DNA here is from genome assembly GCA_023313725.1 of Lithobius niger. Classification (NCBI taxonomy): domain Eukaryota; kingdom Metazoa; phylum Arthropoda; class Chilopoda; order Lithobiomorpha; family Lithobiidae; genus Lithobius; species Lithobius niger. Next base: position 75,518 of record JAHWFP010023096.1, read on the forward strand.
ACTCGCACCTACGTCAAGTGCCCCAAGGTTCGATATCGACGTGCGAAAACCGAAGCGGTATTGGAAGTTGGGGATAAGAGGTTGCACCAGGACGTGGTTGTTGTGGGGGTCGACCTGGTAAATTACAGGATGAAAAACGAAAAGTTTCTCAACCGCTGGGTAATCAAGGAACTCGAGCAGCCGCTCGTCGTGTTCAGCTACGACGAGAACGAGCGGCTCGTCACCAACGTCAACAAACTCCACACAGGGGCCAGACTGTGCTTCTCTTACAGTTTGTCCGTGTTTCTGGGATGAGAAAGAAAAGACGGAAAGTTCAAAGAGAGCTATTACGACGTACTCGTGGACCCGAATGCGAAACACAGAGGAAGGCCCGTGCCTATAGAGATCATCAACGACCAATTCAACGACGGAAGGTGGTGGCTGTCCTACCTCACACATCTCTCGACTATGCCCATCTACCTGCCCCAAGGATTTTATCGTAGTGGAGAGGAGATCGTGGCCAGACTAAACCGCCTTATTTGAGACAGGAGCGATGTCCAACAGTACCCGGAATTTAATTACAACGCGGGGCTAAACATGATTACTCTCGTCATGCCCAACCAAATGCTGTCCCTGAGAAACGTAACACCTCCATAAAAATAATGGGTCTCATGATCGACAAGGCCTTGCTAAAGACGCTCGGTTTTCCAGACATTAACATCGACCAATTTATCACGGGTGTCAAGTTGGGCAAAGAGCGATTGGCGTTGATAGTTCTGAATAGTATTTTTGTATACACCAACATTGTGAACGAGACTGTGGTGGGAGATGTTCTGGATCCTTTGCTACGGGTAGTTAGATTAGATGAGGGGGATGGAACCCACGAGATCTTCACCAAGCCTTACTATCGTCCTCTCGCTAGGCGCAATTTCGAAACGGTGAGGGTCTATTTAATGACGGACATGGGGGAAAGGTACCATTCAGTTCGGGAGAAGTTAGTGTGACGTTAAATTTTAGGCTACCTCCCTGAGCATCCGCGGACGAAAGAGGAGGGTTAAGAGGACTACGCGGAAGAGGTAGAAGGGTGAGTCTTTCGGGGACCTTTTCAGAAAGCTTTTCCCGACAGCTAAAAAGAAACCTTTCAACTTGCTTTTGCCTATTTGATAGCTCGTCATTAGGGTGGGAGCATCATTTATTTCTGGAAGGGATGACCGATCGGACGTGGGAAAACGAGGTGCACACACCCTAAGCTGGATTGGACCCTCGGGTATGCGTCGGTCACTATTGTACGAGAAATCAGATAGGAGGGGCCCCTTACTTTTCTGGCAGGCACATGCAACGAGGGTATGGATTCGGGGATTTCCTGGGGGGTGTATACAGGTTGGCGCTCCCTTTTATTAAAAACTCTCTTTTCGGAGTAGGAGGTACGCGCTGAGAAGCGGCTCCAAGCTGCTGGACGATGTTCAGGGGAGGACCTCCTTTAAGGAGGCTGCCAAAAGAGGTGGGACGCGGCTAACGAGACGCTGTTGAGGTAGCGACGGGAGGTCAGTCTGGAACAGGTCGAAAGAGGAAGAAGCGTTGTCTTCTAACGAAAGGCCAGTCGGGAGGGAAACGTCGTCGCCACAGTTTGGTTGCCCTCGTACAACATCGCAAAGCCCCTTCACGCCATCGTCTTCCGAAAAGTAAGGCGGACTTTTTCGACTAGAAATACCACGTCCGCCCTGAAAACTGTTCATTCAGAGCCCACCATGTTGTTGAAGCCGAACAGATATTCGGTGCCCTGTACTAAAGAAGAGTTGGAACTGTTTTCCGTGCCGCCGGTGCAGGTTACCATGAACGGCAACACCTTAGTGGCCTATCATCCTCTAGCCACTCTAAGCGACGGTGCCCCTATCGAGTTCGTAGTGACCGGAGCCGCCGACTTCCTGCTGGACCTGTGCCAGTCTTACCTCCACATCCAATGCAAGGTGTTCAAAGGGACATCGACGACATTGACCGCAGCTAACGCCTAGCTCCCGTGAATCTACTCCTACATTCTCTCTTTTCCAGTGCGATTGCGAAGTGAGCGGCAAGCAACTATCCAATTCGGACAATGGGTATGCCTACCACAGCTACCTGGAGACGCTGCTGACCCACGGTGCCGATGCAGAAAACAGTCACCTTTCGACACAACTACGGAAGAAGGACGTTGCCGGACACTTTGACGAAGCCAGCATTGCGAACGATGCGAAGAACCATGGTTTCGTGCACCGCAACAGTCTCGCTAAATCCAGGAAGGTGGTGGATCTCTACGGCAGGCCCCATTGCGACCTTTTCCAACAAGACCGCCTGCTGCTCAACAACGTCGACTTGAGACTGAAACTCACCAGAAGCAAGGATTCCTTCTGCCTGATGACTGCTGAAGCTAATCCAGACTATCGTGTCAACATCACGAATGCCGTCCTCTACATTCGTCGAGTCGTGCCATCCCCCTCGGTACTCGTCGGCTTCGCGGAAGCGCTCAAGGCCAATAACGCCAAGTACCCTATCCATCGTGTGGAGGTCAAGACTTTCACCATTCCCACCGGGTCTTGCCAGGGCAATCTCGACAACGTTGTGCTTGGAAGCCTGCCGTCATTCTGCCTGCTGGGTTTCGTCTCAAACAATGCTATCAACGGTGCTTACGCCGTGAACCCCCGTTTAATTTCCACCACTATAATGTCAACTATCTGGCCTTGCAGGTGGATGGAAAAACGATTCCGACCATTCCCTACAAGCCCAATTACACCGACAACCTGTACGTGAGAAACTACTTTTCGCTCTTCCAGTTGCTCGATAAGCTGACTTCCTACTCGACGCCTCGGCTCCCATACGCCGACTATCCGCTGGGTAATTGTCTGTATGCCTTCGACTTGACCGCCGACAAAAGCCAGCGACAGTGCCACTACAACCTTATTAAACAGGGAGCTCTCAGAGTCGACGCGACGTTCAAGCAAGCGCTTACAGAAACCATCAACCTGGTATTGTGCATCGTCCACGAACTGTTCTCGAGATTGCCCAGGGCTGGAACGTTCTATACGAACACTAGATATGCAGACCCACGAACTGAGGTCCGCGGCCAGATGACACAACAGGCTCGGCCCTCATTTCGGGGGCGTATACGCTTCCGACCAGTTGCCCGAGACACCCTCCCGGGAAGCTCACATAGTCAACCTGGACCCTTCGACGAAACCCGGTAGCCACTGGGTCGCCATCTATTTCGACAGAAGGAAAGCTAGCGTGGACTATTTCGACAGCTACGGCTTAAAGCCTCGAAACATCCATATTTTACGTTTTCTCAAGAGAAACTCAACGTTCAAAACCTACAATCTCACGACTTTGCAAGGGCCTAACAGCGTCGTATGCAGACAATACTGCCTATACTTTCTATGCCAAAAGGCGAGGGGCCTGTCCATGAGCCGCGTACTATCAAAATTTAGTCCGATCGGCGAGTCGTGAGATTCGTCAAAAAACATTTTAATTTAGATACGCCTGAGCCTTTCATCGATGTCGACTGCCAGCAGACATGTAAAACCCTATCGTCGGGGAGGGAAAGAGAGAGAGAGAGATGTTAGTCGGGAAGCCTATTCTTGCTTTGTGTAATGGAGCTAGTCTCTGGAGCTTCATTCCAGCTTTTGTTTTCCACTTTGTCATTGTGTAACGGGTTTAGGTTCTGGGGTCTTAAAACTCCAGCTTTTATTTCCACTTTTATCATTGTGTAACAAGTTTTAAGTTCTAGAGCTTCACTCCAACTTTTGTCCGGAGGATGAAAACTCCTCCCAAAACTTACACACATAATAAAATGTGACAAAAACAAAGGACTACTATAAAGGAGACTGTCATCTTTCTCAATCCTACATGGCTTTACCGCCACCCGTAGGAAGAGCAAAGAGAAGTGTGGTCCGAGAAGGAGTTTGGGAACTCCGAGCCAACATCCTTTTCGCGTTCGCGACGAGAGGCGAGATCTCCGACAAAGATTTCCCCTCTCAAACAAAAAACTTTCATCTTTCTCAATCCTACAACCGTAGGAAGAGCAAAGAAAAATAGGGTGTGATAAGAGTTTGAGAAAACTGTGAGCCAAAAATAAGGGCCACGTCAAAAGGAGACTGTCATCTATCTCAATCCTACATGGTTTCACCACCTCCCGTAGGAAGAGCAAAGAGAAGTGTGGTCCGAGGAGGAGTTTGGGAAACTCCGAGCCAACATCCTTTTCACCACAAAGGGCTACATCAAAAAGGAGACTGTCGTCTTTCTCAATCCTACGTGGTTTCACCACCATCCGTAGGAAGAGCAAAGAAAAGTGTGGTCCAAGGACGAGTTTGGGAAACTCTGAGCCAACGTCCTTTTTACAATGTATTAGAGGTTTTCGTACCTCGTTTTAGGTTAAAGTCTATGCTAAAGTCTATGTTAAAGTCTATGGCAATTTTTTAAAACTTCTGACCGTTCCACACTTAGTTTTAAGATACATGGTAAGTACGTTTTACTATAAAGAATTTACAAAAATGATAGAATGTGGGTCAATTTAGTTTACTTTAAATGAGTTTAGCACGATGTTTACTATAGCCTCGACACAACATCCCATACCGCCATACTAAAACGCACACAACATCCCATACTAACGTGCTCACAATACTAATGTGCACACAACATCCAATACAAACTGCCGTAGCATTGGAAGTGCTACGGGAAAGTTGGGTATGACCCTTATTAGCATAGATTTGTGTTAGAGGACGTAACACAAAGACATACTAACCGATCAAAGGGTCATATAATACTACTAACCTTTGTTGGCTGCCTCGTTTATTCGTTGTTGTGCGATGACTGATGTGGTAAGACAAACGTTTAATTCAGGACGGAGAGCCAAATGGGCTTCATCAGCGATAAATAAATGTCAATTACCGTTTAATTACGTGTATACATGTGTGATAAATAAACGTATATTTGAAAGCTTTATATATAACAAATAAATTAAAAATATGACGGTTGTCTCAGCACAGCTAGTATTAGGCTTCTTTGGGAGGAAACCTTCATCGGGTAGGGTGAGTGCTGTCCACCAACTAATTTTTTTTTAAGTTTTCAAGTAGAATTGGTTAATATTTACAAGTGGAATTCGTGCAGAATTTACAAGTGTTGAATGGCTATAGTGTTGTTGTCTTCGGTTAGGTATTTTATGATTTTGCTGTGGTATGTCAACCTATGTCAAATATAAATGAATTAACGTAAAATGTGTAGGAATAACCAAGAAAAATGACATATGGTAGTGTTAGCAGGGCTAGCATTAGGCTGCTCTGAAAGGCAACCTTCATCTGGTAGGGTGAGAGCTATCTACTATATTAATACCGTAAGCACTCAAGGATCACATTAGCGGGGGGGTGATTCTCTAAGGGCCTTGGTGTGAGGGATACATTAAAATCAAATACCAAACCCTCAGGGAGTCGGGGGGGGGGGAGGGGAATGAGGTGTGGGGGCGTTCAGGGGCACGGAAAGGGGCAGAGAAGTGCGGGTGGAGGGGGAGGGGAAGAAATTGACAGCGCCAGCTACTTTCCTAACACGACAAAACACCGGGAGAAGCTAAGTCGAGCATGCAAGGCTCCAGCTAGTATTACCAACAAGAAATATTAACCAACAAGCATTAATAGGCAAAAAATTTGCTTGTCATTGCATTCGAGCTTGACTCCGAAATACCCCTTCAGACAACAACGATAAAACTACTACTACGATAATTTCTTCGATAAAAATTTGTTAGACTATTGTTGTGAATAGGGATGAGATCTCTGGTGATATGAGAGATCTCGTCCCTCCATTTGTATAGTCCATAGTTGAGCGTTCCAAACACAATTGTTACAAGAGACCATTGTGGCCATTGTTAACGGAGGGATGAGATGTTGAAATCGATAGATAATCACCGGTAATACCCCTCTTCCTCGATAACACCCTTTCTTCCACTACCTTCCACCATGGTAGTAACCGGGATATACTCACTGTAAGTGGATGTTCATTGTCTAAATTTAAAACTAAATCCGTAAGGCTATATCCTGTAGCTTTCATTGGTCGTTGCACTGTATTGTAAAACCGTGCAAACCATGGCGAGCGCTTTTTGAAATTGATACGCTTCCAGCAGTCACTCGCTTCAAACGTTACACAATGCACATGTTACGATACGTTTGTTGAATTCATGATTTCAAATAAAAGTATGTATTTTCCTACCAGAAACAATCCGGAAGGCCTTTTTCTCGAAATACACACTGTGCCTTTCATTTGCGTAACCTAGCAACGCCTGCAGTCACACGTACAAGCTGGTGGCGAAGCTCGTTAGCCGAGTTGCGTCGTTAGGCCTACCCTAGGCCTAACGTAAATGTAACGTAACAACAAATTCTCAGCACCGTTTTTAAATTTATTACGCTTCACCACGGTACGTATTTATTTATTTTTTTTACTTAAATATGCAATTTAGAAATGCAATTTTAGAAAAAATCAAAATATTTACTAAATTTACTAATTTATTACTGCGGAATTGTTTAAAGTAAAAATGTTTGGATGTGTGCGTCAATGAGACATGCTTCAGTGGCGGCGAATACCAATTTTATTCGTGGCGGCCGTGGTACAAATCGGTGCTCCAATATTTGAAGGGCAGCAGCGACTTTTATAAAGTTTTTAATTCTCCATACATAATTTAGTGAGGTGAAAAATGAAACATGACGAGAAATTCTCTAACTAAATACCCCACGAGCTATTCGAAATTATCAAAATTTTTTCAACACTCGTATTTTGGCCCGTTTAAACTCACTTGTGCTATTTATTGGCAGATAAATTCCCTCGTGCTTCGCACTTGTGAAATTAAATTAATATCTGCCTAAATAGCATTCGTGAGTTTATAGGGGCCAAAACACTCGGGTTGAAAAAAAATTATCGATAATTTCCTTAGCTCTTAGGATATTACCAAAAGAAAATCAAGACACTCAAAAGTTTGACACTTCGCTCGCGGCCCATACTGTTGGGACGCGGTGCGTTTCCTTCGTTCTTAGAGCCTCAGTCGTTGGTGACACGTAGCGGCAGGTTTAATCAATCGCCGTTGGTTCTGATTGTCTCTACAGCGCTTGCGCCACACCCTACTCAACATACAGTCGCGTGCACCATGCAGATAGTTCATGCAGACAATGGAGTGTGTGCGCATGCGCCGCGGACGCCGGCATGAGCATGACCGCTTGAGACCGCTTGCGTAAATGTGTACCCTGCAGGCGCCCTTTGTGACGGCATTGGTTTTATCATGGACTTATAATACTATCACATTACGTGATAGTATATAAGCTCCATGGTTTTATCAAGATTTTATGAAAAGAAAATGAAACAGAATGAATGAATGTCTGTTTCATTTTCTTTTGGTTTTATCCCCCTTTCGTTTTCCCTGTGGGTACATTCACGCAAATTCACGATTCACAGAAATATAATATATACATGTATATTCTTAGAATCATTGACGCCGATTGCCTGTTACGATGATTACTATGTCTCCGTGTGAATGCTAAGTGCCATTCCCACATCCGACGAACAAGCCTGCTTGTTTTGACTCCGACTACGCCCGCTACGTTGAATTTCACTGGAATATCCTAAGGTACGTATTACCAAAACATAAGGATCTTTGCTGGCTACCTTTTTAAGATTAAATTTCTACATGTTTGTTATTTTAAAGACTATGTGGGAAAAAAAACCGAAAAAAGACAAATCGGGTCCATTGTTGTTGTCGTGTAATTATTATAGCAGGGTTCCCACCAATCTGGAAAACCTGGAAAACTCGGGGAGAACTCAGGGAATTCACTGATTTTTTACAAAAAAAAAACCTGGAAAACTCGGGGAAAAAATTAAGATTTTAAATAATGTATTTCCCATCTAAAAGCTTCAGCATTTTTAATACAAAACTGGTAAAATGTGTGAAAAAAATTCCTTCCTAAAATTACGGTAAATAGCCTGGGAAATGACTTCATTTACTCTGGAAAACTTGGAAAACTCGGGGAAATTGATTTTAGTGTTTTGGTGGTAACCCTGTATAGGTTAGGTCATTTACCTTGGCTCGAATTTCCACACGCAGGTTTCTAACTATCACTAGAAAATGTCAAATTTTTCGTGTGGTTTATTTCTCTTATTTTTTCCCCGCTCCTATTTTCTTGTGTCTTCTTGCTGAGAATTGTTATTTTTGTTTGCCTTTTTTTCATGCCTGGCACACAATGTATTAGGAAGTAGGTAGGGATCGGCCGATATGGGTTTTTTACCGATACGATATGATACCGACAGTGGCGTGTACAGAATAGGGTGGGCCCCTGGCACAGTACTACAGGTGGACCCTTGCACGGGGGGACCCCAGAGGTTGAGAAATTTTTTGAAAATCCACATTTAAAATTATGCAAAATGCTTAACTTTGGGCCTATAGTATAATTAGCAGTAGTTTTAAAACTGTGCTTTAGAGTTTGCTTGCATTGATGGGTGGACCGGGGCCCCCAACGCTGGTGGGCCCCTGGCACCTGCCAGTCTGACTCTATGGTGTACACGCCACTGGATACCGATGAAGGACAAACCGATCTGATCTGATCCGATCCGATACCGATGCCGATGTCGATACCGATATTAAATATCCAAATGACGTTTTAAATTCCATACAAATGAAACTTTCTGGTTTTATGTAGGTTCTCACTGTTAAAAATCCTATAAGAGTGGGGACAAATTTAGCATATAAGTCTATAAGCCTGAAACCTTGTCTAAACCAAATTCCCCCTTATAGGTTAAAAAAAATGTTAAATGAGTGGTTTGATGAACACTTGTTTCAATTTTTCATTCACTCAGGCTACACATCAACTGTTACATAGGCCTAATTATCATTTTTTATGCTTTTTTGTACGAGCAAGAGATTAAGTTCAGTGCTTGAATACAAAAATATGGTTCCTAAAAAACTTATTTAGGCTACTAGTTAAAGTCCAAAATTCTTAAATTTCTGTAAGAATAAGAGCATGTTAACTCTCTCCGGGATCAACCTATTACGAGTTCCAGAACAAATATCTCCTGCAGTGCTGAAAACTCTTTCAGATTCAACGCTACCAGGTGGTGGCGCAAGGTACTTTTTGGCCAGATTCTGCATTGCAACATTTGAACTCATCTTCCAGTAAGCCAAGGGGCAGGACGTTATAGGCAATCTCAGCACGTTCAAATACTCTGACACGATTGCTCCAGCAGTAACAGCACTCCTCACTTCCACATTTTCATTGTTAACCTGCCGGAATATGCCAAGAAAGAAGACCAATTTGGTCGTAATTAACATTACAACAAAATAAAAAATAAATTGAGAGGTGACATTTCCAAACAACAAATATGTTTCACCTGTTCTCCCTCTTGTTGGTTCTCGGTTTCTACTACCTCTTCACGGTGATTATCATCAGGAGCAGCCAAATGTTCTGGATCTGCAGCACTTCTGTTCAAATAGCTTTCAAACATAGCATCAATTCCTTCTGAAGCGGCAGGATCAACCCTATTAGCAAATGAAGTACTGGCAGTAGTAGATACCATTTCTGCAGCTAATAGCTGTACGAGCTGCTCCTGGGCTGCCAAAGCCTTCGCACGGCTGTCAATACCCTCTAGTTTGTACCTAGGGTCCAGCAAAGTTGCGAGAGCTAAATGTGGTACCTCTTCACAATCGCCAAGACGTTCCGACAGTGACTGCCGTAATTCTTGCCTCATGGTACCAACACCACGTTCAACTTGGGCTGGCTTCAGATGTATATGCAACACATTGATAGAAGGGATGATCACACTTACACTCGTTTCATGTGATGACAACTTGAGTGTAATGTCTTTGAAAATCTTCAAAACTTTGCTTACAGCATCTATCAATACCCACTGACTAGAACGCAAGTTAAGATCTGTCTTGTTCTCTACTGCTAGTGCTGCAGCTATTACGCTCTTCTGTTCTATCAGACGGTTTATCATATCGAAGGTGCTATTCCACTTGGTCGGTTCATCTTGAATTAGGCAATGTTCAAGAGCAGACATTTGCTTTTGAAGATTATGGAGCACAGCAGTTGCTTTGGGAGATTGGTGAAAATATCCCACAATTTGTCTACAAACGGCTAGAGCATCTTTAACACTTCTTTGTGAAAATAGGCTGTCTTTTATAACTAACTGTAAGGTGTGCAGAATACATCCCTAAGAAGAAATTAATAAAATAACCTATAGCGACAAAAAGCAGACTGGTAAAACTTAACTAGTGCAAGTTATTTATGTTACCTGGTGAACAAAGTGATCACGGAAAGCAGCTAACATGTTAGATGCATTATCACTAATAATAAGGTGAAGCTTTTCTTTGTCTATGTTATAGTTTTGTAGAATTTGTGACACAGCACTACGGACTGCTGGGGCTGAAATTGTGATGTACCAGTAGTTTAGAAGACAATTCTGATACTAAAAATTTTCGCGTGTTAGCTTATTAGGGTTTTTTGCAATGGGTTCGCCACATTCCTTATTTTTCACTGTTCTTACTAAATTCCCTTGCTTAAATTGAAATTAACTACCTAATTATAGGGTTAAAGTTTTCTGCACAAAGAACCAGAATATTAAAAAAAAAATTCATTTTTTTTTTATTTTTCACTGGTTTTATTAAATACCCATGCTTAAATTGAAAATACCTAATATAAGGTACAAAATTACTATTTGTTATTTTTCACTATTTCTATTAAATTCCATTGCATAAATTTAAAGTAACTATCTAATTGTAAGGTACAAAGAATGAAAGAGCCAGAATTTTTTACATTTTTTTAAAAACTTGCAACTTGATTACCGAAATAATTACGAAATGCAGTGAGAGTACATACCTGTGTGCGACTCATCAAAGGGAAATACTCCAAGACATAAAATCTGTCTTTTAAAATTATCATCAATGTACTATTCTGTAAGGCCTAGGTACGAATGCAAGTTTTGAGCTGACCAAATGTCAGTCGTGCAACTAACTGATTTTGCGTCCTTCAAGCATAAACGAAGTTTAGAGCGAACTTTCTCGTAAATATCAGGCACAATTTTTTCTCGGAACAGTTTATCTCCAGGTATATTATATCTGTAAAAGGTGTAGGATTTTTTATTTTTTTTAGTCAAATTGTATAAATTTTTTTAATCTATCGTGTATGCGTCATTAGCTACTTACCTGGGGGTTAGGGGTTTGAATAACATCTCTGTAATGTGTGGTGCAGTGGCAACCCGGACCACTGCACTGTGACTGAGGTTGGCGCTAATGACCAAGTTGTCGACGCGCCATTAAGCCTCAATCCCCCCCCCCCTACTTACCTGGGATCAGCATTATTAATTATGCGTCGGAATCCGATGTCATTTACAACAGAAAAGGGTTGCAGATCACACGCCATCATTTCACCGATTAATTTAGTGAACCCCATTGCACGAGGATGGTCGCTGCAATAAGGTTCTTTATTTTTGAAAAGCTTCAAAACACTTGGTTGATTGTCTGGCCTCGACGATGTCGCTAAAGCACCACCACTGTCATTTTTTGCTTTTTTGCTCATGGCTTCGGTATATTCTTGGCCGTGTTTTACTTCCATGTGTGATTTAAGGTTGGTCGTCGTGAAGCTCCGAGCATCGGCACCACCGCGAGCCACGTTTTCGTTGCAAATTGAGCATATTGCTTTGCTTTTGTCTGTTGGGTGAACGGTAAAAAAATCCCACAGATGACTTGCCTTACGTTTCGGCATTTTATGGTTTTCTTTCTGATAATTTATTGTTGTAATTCGTTGCTTCAAAATAAGCGTCTTCAAACACTACACACGCACTTTCCAACATTTCGAAACGAATGCGAAACTTAGAAGCGGATATAGGAAAGGCTCACCGCTATACCAGTTGTCACCGACTAGTACTGATCATGAGCTATCGCTGTTACGTAGCACACAACCACACAAATAAATCAGTTTTCAATTAAAATAGGTCAGAATGTAAAATTTATTACGTTTTATTAGTCCTTAATAACTTAATGCTGGCCAATAATGTCAATATCAACGTAATGATGTTGTGTAGCTAGATCGCGGATAATGGATTACTCTTTTCTGGACTCACAGAGCGCAAAGGAAACGGAGCACCTTTCAAACATCCGTTGTTTGCGGCGCGCTTGGCCGCGAGAAAGCCGGCTTCGTTTTTGCCCAAACCTTTACGTCCCTGGTTTTTGGAGTACAAAATATCTGTATCGGAAGCAAAACAGCGCTCCGATACCGATATGGGGGGGGGGGAGAACCGATAAATACCGATGATACCGTTACCGGCCGATCCCTAGAAGTAGGACTGACTGTTAGTTACAGCAGATGTACTATAGCAGACGTCAGTCAAACTTGCCAAGTTTTCAATTTATTATGCCCACCATCATAGCTATAGGCTCAGGCTTTTTTTTTCTTAGATACGCTGCTAACACTATTATTTATTTATTGTATGACTGTTCAGTGTACTGTATAAGGTTAGGCTCTAGCTTTTGGGGTTTGTTGGGTTGCAGGTAATGTCCATTTTCCTAGTAATTACTATCTAGATGAAAATGTTGTAATTTTTAATCCCCCCCCCCCCAAAAAAAACCGTTTTTTAAATTTCTGATTGCCGGAACCGGAACACAAAAAAGATCAGATTCATACTTGAAAATAAAATTCATGGGGGGGGGGGAGGCTTCAGATTAGAATTTTTCTTTAGTAGACAGTGGCCAGTGGACTAATTATGTTTAGTCGCCACAATAAAATGTTTGGTCGCCAATGAGTACAATTTATAATTTTGCCGCCATGCATAGTTTATATAATTTATAAGTTTTCCGGGATGTGACACCCCCCCCTCGTCCTCCCCCGGGGAAAAAAAAGCAACAATCATGGTCATATATTTAAACAAGCAACAGAATAGGCCAAGATTTATTTTAGGCCATGCGAGCAGCTTTTTTTTTTTATCAAAGTTTTAATAACTTGTATAAAAAAAAACTTAGCTGTCAAAATACAAACCATTTTAAAATTAACCTTTGTATTCTAAAGTTTAGTATTATGTAATTTTATGCTGAATTAAACGAACAGGTGTCTTTTATAGATTTTGTTAAAAAGTTATTTCCAACTTTAAGCATGGCTATTATCAGTTAGTCATGTCTAGTCTTTTATTGGCTAGCTATTCCTGTTAGTTGTGTCTTAATTTAAATTTCATTTAATACATAAATAAAAAGCCCAACCAAACTATTAATTAAATCGAAAATGCAAAAAGTAAATCTTAAAAAAAAAGTACATCTTTAAGCACGGTTATTAGTTAGTCATGTCTGGTTTTTCAGTAGGTTAGCTATACCTAGCAGTTATGTCTGCATGTCAATGTTATTTAATATTTTAATAACATCAAACAAAATATTTAATTAAATATCAAATGTAAAATAATTAATTGTTAAAAATAATCAACGTTGTTTTGTTGATTAGTTATTACTACTTCCGGTAGGCTAGGACTGACGATCTTAAACTCTGTTTACATCGTCTGACAGTGGCTTCGTCTGAAAACGAAATTAAAGCAGCAGCGAGGGGGGTATCAACTTCGGCAATCCGGCGTACAAGTGTTTGGTAATCCGCGAGTAATCCGCGGTATTCCTTGGTAATCCTCAGTAATCCGAGGTATTCCACCTCAGAAAATCAATGGTAATCTGGAGGTAATCCGAAGTATTCGGTGTATTAATCCAGTAATCCGAGATAATCCGAAGTATTCCAGTAATCCGAAGTATCCAGTAATCCTAAGTATTCCTTTTAGTAAACCATTAAAGCAAAGTAGTTCTCATAGTAATCCAGTAAACCGAGTAAACAGAAGTACTCCTTGTCGCTGCTTCATCCACTATGTCAATACTTTACAAGTAAAAACCCGCCCAAGCACGCCAAAACGCATGTTTGCTCCTTGCGAGGCAACCGGGGGCAACTTGCTCTGCGCGGAGGCGTACTTTATAGTGTTTAGGCTCAGACTTTTGCTTGAAGTTTAGGTAAGTAAATTAATTTAGACCTGGTTTTGCAGCCTGGCAAAGGTTTATTAGTTTGACTGTGTACGGAATCATACGAGGCAGTAGTTGGAGTATCACATACTATACGAGATTATGAATGGTTCGTGGTAGTTTTTTTAAACAAAATTGTTTAGCGCATTCAGAGCGAGATTTCAAAGGCAGCCAAGTAATGCGCCATGTTATTTTCTACCATCAGCACGCCGAGTGAAAATCCAACTACTGCGATAGACATGCCAATCTTTATAGGAAGCGAGAAGCGAGAAGCCCCAAAGATGCCGGCTTCAAGTTGAAGCGATGAACACTGCGGCCTCAGTATTCGATGGTATTAGAGGTGTGCCGTTCCTACCGCCGAAGAATATTTTTGGTCGGCAGCCGTAACTGAATTTTTAAAACGGCGCGTGGGTAGAATAAAGTATAACCAAGAATGGTAATTGTACATCTTGTACTAGTGTAAAAAGCTAAATTTACCAATAATTATTCTTTAATCTTCTATTTCATATTCATGAGCCACTTGCATTTCTCATACATTTACAACCAATTAATTACAATAAACGTAGGTCAAGAAAGTCGTAATGTTTGCTTGCTTTTGGTTGATCTGAAATTCCATCTCTGTAGCCTAGATACAAGATGTAATCAGTCAAGTTAAATTCTAGTAATCGAATTTATATATATACTCTGAGGTAATCCCGGGTAATCCAATACAATATTAGATAGTCGACTAACGTTTACTGTTAATAATGCGTGATAATCCGAGGTAATCCTTGGTTTTCTGAGGTGTTCTTGGTATTCCGAGTAAAATCGAAGTAACACGAGTATGAGAATACCTCGGATTACCTCAGATTACCAGTGAATTACCATCGAACTACCTGGTAATATTAACAGGTAATCTGATGGTAATCCACTGGTAATCCGAAGTAATCCGAGGTATTCTTAGTAATCCTCGGTAATCTTTGGTAATCCGCATTTGCAAGTAATCCGGTGTACACTATTTTGACCAGTTAATACCCCTTCGAGCAGCAGATTTCAGCAGTTTCTTCAAAGAAATGAATCTTGGGTACTTTAATGTTATGTTTAAATCTTTTGGAAATAATATTTCAAAGGTGAAATTGTTTGTCCGTGCGTTAGGCCTAACTGACAATAATGTGCGATTCCCGGGAAAACATCCTTCTAGTTAAGCCTAATCGTAGCGGTTGGCATTTTTTTTTGCAAAAGGTAAAGGTAAGTTAGATCAGATTACTGCTTTCTGTTTATTATGCCAGGAATAGTAACCCAGTCGGTTTTAGCATTCATGTTGCAATCAAGCACACAGCTTGTTGGCGATCCGACAAGCTTTAATGATCTGTACCAGTGATCGGCAATTGTTCCATGACTTGTCAATTGACTGGCAATTGTTTTTTACCCATCAGCAATATCAGTTCGGTACACATATTCAATAAATAAATCGCGACAGTAGTCGCCAACTTTGTCGAGTGCAATAGTGTCTCATTGTCGCCAGCTATCACGTTTTACCGGCCAACTGGCGTGTGGCGACCGTTAGTCTGAAGCTTTAGGGGGGGGGGGGGGGGG
>JAHWFP010023096.1:91203-102746 GCA_023313725.1 Lithobius niger
TCTTTTACGGAATTCTCTGGCAGGAATGAAAACGAATTACAATTTTTCCCACTTACAGTGAATCACCTACCAGAAAAATGTCAATTTCCTGTTTTGTGTTTATACACATCCAAGATTTAAAAGGTTCATAATGCTAGAATTAAACTCACCGCCAGCTATGTGGTGGTAGTGTGGTAACGGGCCTAATGCCTACCACAGAATTTAGGCTGAGTAAAATTAAAATATGAAAGTCTAATAGTTCAAAAGTTAAATGAAAATTAGACTGTTGCTACTCGTGCTAACTTCAAATTTTCATTTAACATTCAAAGTATTATTCGGTGTGATGTTAAAACTTAGTTAATAGGATTAATCTTGGCTGCCTTTTCCTGGTTGAATGATATCACTATTTTCAAAGGCCGACCCTTTTGGAAATTTGCTGGCTCTCTTATACCTGTTTTGGTATTAGAACTTTCATAGGTCTGTGAACGTACCAAAGGTCATACTGCGTTATCTTCTTTTGTCATTTTTTTCGGGAGGAATTTTATGTCTGTAAATTTTCACTTCTATAATTAATCGTCTGTAGTCGTGTACATGTAAAATTTAACAGTAACAATAACAGTTAATACTTAATCTCGCGAGCTTGTAGGTGACTCACTAGCATGTGTCTAGATTAGCCAGCAAACTTGGCGAATAATTAAGACCTACTTCTTAACCCCAAGTTGCATACAGTTGCCTGCAGGCAACAGCTGACTAAACGTGAAAAAACTAAGTCCCAACTCGCACTGCAAGCTTTGTGAGGGGTCCCCGGGGACCCCGAGCAAAGCGAGCAGCAACAGCCTAGTGGTCAGCGTCCTCGTCTCCAAACCCTGCGAATGCTGGTTCGAATCCCCCGACTGACCCAACTATCATATGGTCCTTAAAAAAAAAGTATCAGAAAATAATTCATGCATTTAAGGGTTAAAAGACATTTCACCATCTCCGGTGACAACTACGTCGCCATTGTCTGAAAGGTGGCAGCCACTTTTGGTGATATGCAGTTTTGAACACTTATCTTACTGTCTTGTTCTAACTTTAGTCTCACCAGATTACTTAGTTGGTCTCCAACATTAGAGAAGATAACCGGCTAGTAACTTCAGGGTTGTAATTCGCAAACTGAAAAAAATCAGCGAAGATTGAGGTCCCCTCCCCCATTAATAAATTTACTTTTTGCGAGCATTCCATTAGGCTACTCGATTTATATACGCTAAATAAGGTCTTAATCTTTGTCTGCACAATAAAGAATATCACGGCAATATATGGTTTAATGTAGTCTAGATTAACTTTATTGGGGA
Organism: Lithobius niger; assembly: GCA_023313725.1. Lineage (NCBI taxonomy): Eukaryota > Metazoa > Arthropoda > Chilopoda > Lithobiomorpha > Lithobiidae > Lithobius > Lithobius niger. Next base: position 92,514 of record JAHWFP010023096.1, read on the forward strand.
TTAATATGAGCGGGGCTAGAATTATGTATATTCGACTTAGCGTGGATGGTTCTGCAGATAGGCGTATATGCCTGCTGAATTTGATGGTTTTAAATTTTCAGAACACAACTTTTTGATTGTACTTTTTTTTGACAAATGACTAAAGTGTTCTTGTTAATTTTTCTAGGACTGGCCTTCAAATAACTAGTCACCATTGGCTGTGTACACCTGAAAATGGCTAAGGTTATATTGCTGACAACGTGTACAAGTGAAGTATTTGTGGCGTCTGTCGAATATCAAGTGGTTGAACTGAAAACTGAGGTTTTGAATTATGAGAGTTTCATAATGAACCCATAGAGGAACGCATCAATCGCGGCACGATTGCATCCTGAAAAGAATAGTCAAGAACATTTCCCAAGACTGAAAGTATTAATAGTGGATAATCTTTAGCAAGCTCAACTAGAGAAGTGGAGGCTGCCACATATTCGGCACTTGTCAATGGCAATTTGTGACTCCAAACTTACTTGCAACTTCTGGAAAAATCGTGTGGTTCGATTGATTAAAGGAGTGTCAAGTACGCTAAATTGACATGTTCTTGTAGAATAGGCCTACCAGACAAAATCCAAGCACATCATGCGTCAACAATGCAGTACATTTATTAATGGGGTTAAATTTTTGATCTGCATATAGTCCTTCATCAGAAGGAACTACCCCACGTCCTACTTTAACCGTTGGCTAAAGTAGGGCGTGTGTAGTGTGTACTGATGAAGAGGTCTATACACCGACCAAAATTTGTAACTTCCTTACAGTTACTGCAGTGCTGACTCATGACATGGTGGGATTTTGTCTTACTCAACAACTGTATTCCGAAAAATTTTTAAAGTGTAGGCCTCTCTGCACAGAGATGGACTACGTCAGCCCAACCAGCTCAATGCTTTCCACTAGCTCAAGGTATATTGCAAATATTAATTGCCGATGAAAAGGGGACAAAATAATGAAATGCATTCAATAGAAAGTTTATTTAATAAAATAACTCGTATTCTACCAAATATAACGAAGGCTTGTCCTTTTGTTCACTAAACCGCATTGGCTAAGCCATGGAAAATTGTTAGTCAGGGACTAAAAAAAAAGACAGCTATAGGTGTGGGGGAGTGCTGATATATAGCTCCAGTCGTGGGGTGCAGGGCCAGGATCTGAAGTATTTATCGGATATCACTGTTGTACCCGGCTTCAAAAAAGGGAAAAGGTACCTCTTTTGAAATTCCAGAGGAACTTATTTAGCATTGTGGCACATTGGAGCGGTTAGGGGAATATCCTCTGTTTCCCTGCATTCCGTGCGCCATTGCCAACCGACAGAGTAGTGTTAAGGACTTAAAAATGCGTCTGCGGTCAAGATTGCCATTGATGAGATAACCTAAATTAAAGGAGTGCACAGTAAGCGTTGAATTCTGATAAAATGCCAGACTAAACATAGGCTAGTTGAACAAGAATATAGCTTAAATAGTTTTCGAAAATGCAAAGTTTGCACAATATTTCGGGGATTTGTGCACGCCGTCAGCAAAGGAACATCATAAAATCACATAATTAACAACACAGTTTAAACATACTGTTGTCAAGGCACGTATAATTAACGTAAATAATGATATTTAATTAAATTATGAACCTAAGTTTTCTTGGCTAGAAATGAGTTAGCATTGGGGGGGGGGGGGGGATAAACAAGACCTGACCATGCAAGTGCAGGTTCGAAGTGCGGAGTAGTTAAAGATGACTTCTTATCCTGGTGTACTCGCAGGGTGAGGTCTTTTATTTGGCTCCCTAATACTGAGTATCAGGGTTCGTACAGGGCATTGAAATGCTGGGAAAAAGCGAAATTTCATAGGGCCCGCTTCCAGGCCTTGGAAAGTATGGAATCCTGACAAATTCTCAATATAAGGTTGGAAAAGCATGGAAATTACGCGTACTGTAATTTTCAAGTTTTAGATTTTGTGCACTTCAATTTTTTTTTTTATTAAACCTGTGTGTTGCTTGGGTTTGAAGCCAATTTTTCCTTATCTTATCAGACGACATTTGCTACAATAACATGCTGAATTACCAAAAAAAAAATCTAATTTAGCACCACAATTGGAGTAGGCTACTGAGTGTGAAATATAGCATGGAAAATAGATTTTCGGGGCCTGGAAAAAGCATGTAATTGGTTTAGATGAGGTTGTACAAACCCTGTTACCTGTTTTGACCAGGAAAGCGTAGGTTCTTAATTTTATTTTATTATTTTATTTTGTTTGTGCCTTAGCAACAGCATGTTTAAACGGTGTTGTCAATTTTGGGATTTTGTGATGCTCCTGCCTTGCACTTGATAACGGGATGCAAAAAAATCCTGACATGTGTAAATTTTGCTTTTTTGCGCATTATTTAGATTAAATTTTTGTTCAAGTAAGCGTTAAAGTTCTGCATTTTAATTTGTGGTCAGCTTTCAACATTTTCTTTATTTTCTACATACATTAGCCAAGGTCGGGTTGTGACTTGTTTGTTGTCTGTCATGGCAAGATGCGGAATGCCATAAAACACATTTATATAAGTTGGGGGAGGCAAAGTTTTTTTTTTTTTTTTTTTTCAATGGGACATGTTACTGGCCCGTACAAAGTGAAACCGTACGTATCTTCAGGGAACTTCTCGACTTCCAGATAAGCCAGTCCGCCTCTGACCCGCCTCTTCACTGCTTTCATTGTGAGTGGAAGATCGCCTTAATCGTCAAATCGCACATCCAAAGTCTCCAATTCACCCTGATTGAAAATTAATTTTCTTTCCGGTGGAATTTTTTTGCTTTGAAATTGAAATGCCTTGCAGTTGTCTACCGATAATCGCAAACTTGACATATCAGTCACAAATGTCCAAAGAAGAGGCTGATCAAGCTTCTTTAAATTGAACTTGTACTTTTTTATTGCGCCAAAATGGGCAAAACTATCGTCTCTAACATTGAAGATGGGGAAACTTTTATTTTTTACCCTTTGCACGTCCAATGCAGAAATAATTTTTAACTATTGCTGTAGAAAAACCATATTGTATGTAGTGGTGTCGTTGATTTCGTAAGCAAGAACTTTGTGATGGTCGTTATCACGAGTAAATTTAAACTTGTACCACACACAAATTAACGAATTCCGGACTTAGGTTGACTGACTTGCTAGCCTATCAATTCTATTATAAAAACGCTGGCCACACTCCCCGTTCAGTATGATTTTGGGACTGAAAGTTTTGATACATACTTAACTTCATTTCATAAATTTTGAAATTGTAATTAATAACCCCTTCCACTCCAGATGTATGGCTAGAGGGGCCTTTTTAAAAAAGTGCCATACGTTCATTGGTTGGTCAAAAAATTCAACACCCTCTTCGCTAAGTGACCAAAAATCTGAGAAATCGACTGTTCTTTGCTCGCTTCACTCCAGTTACTTAGGAACTGAATGGAAACTCGCTCTTCGTAGCTGGACTGTTATTTTGTCTGTTTGTGTAAGCATTCCTTATGGCGTGGAATGGGTTTAAATTGGAATGCATGACTTCATATTGGAACCAATAAATAAATACAAAGTAAGTCGGCGAACATGGCCTCCTTTTTTTCTCTATTGAATAATTGCCGTTATCTGCTTTAGAACCTTATTAGATCATCACTGCATATTCTGGAATTTCAACTAACTAGCCTAGCCAGTTTGAGCAGGAGTTGCATAAAGGAGATCGCGTAAAGTTCGACGAGTTTCCATTATAATATTGCTGAATGTTCCATCTCACGTTCTGGACCGTGACCACATGCAGCCAGTTTTGGAACGATTGGTTGTAACAATTTCTGGGGTAACCAGTGACGGTGCCAGGGTTGGGCCATGACCCCCCCCCAAAAAAAAAATTTTTACGCCCCCCCCAAACCCTAACACTTATGTCACCACCAGAAAACAAAATAATAAAAAAAATCTTGCAAGCTAAACTTGAAATCAAATGAATAAACAGAGCTTTTATTTTTTTCATTTTATTTTATTTTTTTTTTAGTAACTTGGCATTATAGGGGTAGACAAATTTATAGTGTGTTTATGGGACGTATTTTACAAATAAATTGTACTACATTGAAGCTTAGGTTACGTTTCGGTTGGATTAAACGGATAAAAGTGCCTAATGCGGTTGCCTTGAAAAAAAATCCTAGGCCCACTCTGACGTTAAAAAAATGTAGCCTAGGTTTTAACCTAATAAATAAATAAGTGAAAACGTATCTCTTGCTATGATTAGACATGCATGCTGCTATATGCCACGCGTAATAGTGCTGAAACGACACTGTTGCGGGGAAGGAGATCGTCTTTTAATGCCTAGGCAGGCTGGGGTAGATATTGCGGCGTGTTTCACCTCCTGGTTCAACGCCATTTCATGCACATGCCGGATAGTTGACGCATTTTATTGTTCTACAGATAAAATAAGACTGACGATGTTGAATCAACTGTCGTGGACACGGGATACGAAAGCCGTAGCTTCTCTCCCAGCTGAGCTTGTGACAAGGAATGGAATACGCATGCAATAGCTGCACACATATCAGTTAATTACCTCAGGTAGTAGTAGTTATCCTTACCACACGGACCTAACTGAAGTCATAACATGAAGCATATTTAAAAAAAGGTGCTAGCAAAGTTGAATGATGTATTTAAATGTTGGCATTAAAAAAGTTCAACGCGAGCTTCAATAAACAAGGAACTGAAGCAAGACCCCTTTTAAAAAAAAAACCGGACACACATTTCCACAGAAGCGACCGTCTTCCTGCTTCACAATTTTCCCAGAATGCAGTGCGAAGTTTAACTTTCTGGGGGAGCCATCTCTTACCCTAGTGTGCCCATCAGGGTGGTACCCACAGCCAGTTTTGACGAGGTTTAACTGTTAATGCAAAAATTAACAGATAATTTATATTTCGAACATCATACAGAAACATGAAATTGCTAGCCCCTTGGGCTGGGCTGGCTGAATATTGTTTCTCTTGCCTAACAGGAAGTATACATTACCTGTACCCACCTTGAATCACCATCTTGACATTTCTAGAGAAAAAAAGATGGCTTCTGGCCGCGACTCTTCACCTTTATATGGAGGAGTGTACTCACGCATGCGCACTTAGTTTGTGCAGCTGGATGGCTTTGTACAACCAAAAAAAAAACTCTAGGGAAAAGCAGCATTCCGGAAAGGAATGCAAAAATTAACAGGTAATGTGTGTATTTCCTATTAGGTAATAGAAACAAAATTCAGTCTGCCTAGCCCGAGGGGCCAGCAATTTCATGTTTTTGGGAATAAATTTCACAATTCAGCTACTCAAATTTATAACAAAAATTTTAAAAGTTTGGCAATTAGATGCTTATTCAATAAGTAAAATAGCTCTTTAATGAGGCAAGAAATGAAAAAATAAAGAGTAAGGCTTAAAACAAAGAACACTAGCTTGCATGCATTAGCAAACAAATTTTGAAACCAGATTAAGGTTTTATCATACATTACTGTTAAATCGTGGAAATTCTTAATAAAAAAAAAATGGAACTCTACAGCAGCCAATTTTTTGATTAATGCGAAAAATTGTAAATATTCATGCATATGATTGAATTTTATTTAATAATTTTTTTTCTATAAAAACCGCCACACGCTGAAAATGACACCTTTACATATTTAAAAAAAAAACTACGTAATTTTCTGTCTGGAGAGAATGGGTGGTAACCAATGGCAGGGCTGCCCACAGTGGTGGAGGGAAGAGGCGGGGGGGGGGGGGGGGGGGGGTTTTTGGGGGGGTGGATGGTATTTTCCCTTTTAGGGGGCACACCAGGGCCAAAAGCAAAAAATAAAAGAAAAAAACATAATGTCAATGGCTTTTTACTACAAAAACGCCTGTTCTCCCCCAAGTTTTACCCCCCTTGCGCCCCCCCCCCCCCCCCAAAAAAAAAAACTTCGTTAAGTCGTACTGCATCACAACCAAGAAGAATGGAGTATGATAACATGTTTCCCTTTCTTTGAGTTTCATCTTCATCTTCATCACGCGTTGTGTTATCCCTGCCCCAAGACAGCCGATAGAATCTTGCTGTGAAACTGACAACTTAGGAGAAATTAGGAATTTTTTTATGGGTGGGTTGGGGGGGGGAGGGTGTCCCATAGAGGTGGTTACCGTTAACCATTGCAATTCAAAATGTACGCAGTATCCTGAACAGTATCACAGAAAGTAGGTGTAGGTAGGTAATCCTCTTATTTTGTTTTCAACACATGGCATCAAAGAAATTTGCTCACCGATAAAGCATATGGCTGAGGTTTTTTTTTTTTTTTTAAATTTCCATAATAACTACGGATTTTCTGTTTTTTTTCATTACTCGCCTGTTCCATTATCCATCCGTTGTAGAAAAAAAAGCTGTGGGTTTATGAAAAAAAGACTGGCACCACGTTCACAAGCTTTACAGCTGCAAATCTACTCAAACAGCTGATTACTAAAAATAATTTAGAGTTCGTTTTGGCAGTAAACGTTACTAAAAAAAAAAACTAACAGCATTTAGATTGAGTTTGTGAATCGGCTCGAATTTGATGTGGCTGGTATATTTTCACATAAGAGGAGAAAAGTTGGATTCAGAACTAGCTAAAGTGAAAAAGTAACTGGGTTTTTTTTTCGTACAAATCTGGGTCAAACTTTGGCATATAAACCTGCCGAATTGTGGCGGTGTTCAATTGTGGCGATTGTTCAAGCTATAACAAAAAAAAAAAAAAAGGTGAGAGGAGGGGGAGCAGTCAACAACAAAAAAATGCTGATTCGATGACTATCGCGCGCCGACAGCAGTAGCACACAACGAGAATTATGTGGGTTTGGGCAGCATAAGAATAGAAGATTTTACAAGGTACTACTTATTTTGGTTTGGTTTGGGCAAGAGCACAACACTTTTTTACCCTTATTATCAACTTCTGACTTGCACATCTTTATTTTTCTTTCCCAGGGACGCCAATGGTAAGGGAAGGAATTTGAAGAGCAACTCTTCATAGCATTTTTTTTTTTTGGTGGGGGAGGGGGGATTTTTTTTTTTTTTTATCAACAAGGTAACTTTTTATTATTCGGGGTGAAGAATTATTTTTTCGGTGAGGATCGGGGGAATTCTAAATAGTCATTGGGCACACGTGACAGTTCAGTTCAGTCCTATTGCTAAATCCCAAATGTTGGGGAGGAGTTAGGTTCGAAATAATTATTACGCACGGTACCGATCTGATGACATGTTCGTCATCCGCCTTATTGTTGGGTGGGTGATAATTAGTTTAATCGTGGTCCGTCACAATACTTGGGCTGGAATTCAACAAACTGATTATGCGATGGCTACTCGACATTACACACGTGTTTTGCGTATCACAACAAACTATATCAACAAACGTAGATAGGAACAAACTCCCATTTATTATTAGAATTCCAGGAAACTAATAACCAATAATTCGTATCATTAGTTCTATGTGTCCTTCGATATCGAACGGTTTCGCTTTCAGATGGACGCGCGTGCGCACTTGCCAGCTTCTTTCCGTTCTTTTCAACTTCCGGAAGTTAGTACCGCTCGTTGACAGATCGTGGCGCAAAATAGTTTTAAAAACGACCTATGCATAGCTGCGGCGGAGCTAGTATCCGAGTAAATGCACGCGCTCGCCGTTAGTACTGAGCGCGAGCGAAGAGTCAGACTTTTGTGTGTCAGGTTTTATTAACTTTTGATATTACGAATGAGTATATCCCGCTTACTACCATGGTGGAAGCAGGGGGTCGCAACTGTAATAGAAACAATGCATTCCAAACCTTCGCACTCTGCCTTCCTTCCAACGCTTGGCCGACATCAATAACGCCAACATGGCGCCAGCCAACTTCCGATTCACGTCTGAATGAGATCTGATGAGATTCGTCGAAGGACAATTCTACAATTTATTTATTCATTTATTTTATTCATGAAAGTATCGTAACCCCCTATAAAGAGCAGCAATTTCAGATTAAAACAATAATTTCATGCATATCATTCAGGCGAGAGCAGAGGCGAGTGCAAGAACTGGGTACAACTGGCGGTGCCTGGTTCTCGCCTCTGCTCTCGCTTGAATGAGATTCGTGAAATTGTTGTCATGTTTTTTTTAGGGCGGGTGGGGGGGGGGGTTTACAATAATTTTGATTAAAATATATATATATATATATATATATATTATAGGATTACTGTATTGCAGTTCACCATATATCGACCTTGGATACACATCCCATAATTCATCATTTCTGTCGTAATTGTGCGATGAAGGTAACGCATGTATACTGAGCAGGTTGCCACAAATGTGAAAACGCTGCGTATCTTAAAAATGATGCAAACAACAATTTCTAAAATCGAACTGCTATTGGAAACTTAGTTCAAACCTTTTCCTGTGCCGGGATAAATTTTGCAAAGAGTACCACAGTGTAACTGCAGCCATGCGTCTATTACCCTACTCGTCGGACTTGTGTTTCTCCAACATTGTGTACCCCATGTTAATCATCGTGGCGGCTGCCATTCCATAATCTCAAAGCGGACGTATCGATGCTGGCTGCGCTTTCAGTCATGAATCTGCTTGTCCGGTAATCGTCCTAGGTGGAAGCTAGGACGATATGGTAAACTGTGTTTACCGGACTAGCAGATTCGCGACTGAAGGCGCAGCCAGCATCGATACGTCCGCTTTGAGATTATGGGATGGCAGCCGCCATGATGATTAACATGGGGTACACAATGTTCGAGAAGCACAAGTCCGACGAGTAGGGGAAAATACGCATGGCCACAGTTACACTGTGATACTCTTTGCAAATTTATCCTAGCACAGGAAAAAAGTTTGCACTAAGTTTCCAATAGCTGTTTCGATTTTAGAAATTGATTTTTGCATCATTTTTAGGATATACAGTTTTTTCACATATTTGGTAACCTGCTCAATACGTTTTAACATGAATCGCGCAATTAAGACAGAATGCTGTATTGTGGGATGTGCATTCTTCTAGAACGATATATGAGAGAGAGAATATGGTAATCCTACAATATATTTATTTATTTATTTTAATTACAAAATTATTGTAACCCCCTACAAAGAGCATAACAGCAATTTCAAATTAAAATAATAATTTCATGAATCTCATTCAGGAAAGAGCAGAGACGATACAGGCGCGAAAGGGTACATTAAGGGGGCCGCCATATTCTTCTTGCCTGAATGAAATTCACAAAATTGTTGTCTTAATCTGAAATTGCTGTTATGCTTTTTATAGGGGGTTACAATAATTTTGTAAATAAAATAAATAAATACATATATTGTAGGATTAGCCTTTGGCGAATCTCATCAGATCTCATTCAGACGAGAACCGGAAGTTGACTGGCGCCATGTTGCGTTGTTGACGTCGGCCAAGCGTTAGCTGGAAGGCATATTGCAAAGGTTTGTAAGCATTGTTTCTAGTACAGTTGCTACCCCCTGGTGGAAGATAGAAGAAGAGAGGGTGTTATCGAGGAAGAGGGGTATTACCAATGATAACACCACCTCTTCCTCGGTAATACCCCGCTTCCTCGTTAACACCACTTCTTCCTTTTCGCTGCACGCATGCGCAACTTGCCGAGCTAAGCTTAAAACAGATACTAACTGCTAGTTAATTGTTGCGGCTTTTGACTCGTGTATATACCAGCAAGAGAACTCGACATATTCATTATGATTTTCGTATTTTAACATCAAACGTTATAATTTTTTGGTTAGTATCTTATAATTTTTTTCGGCGATCTATTGGCATAAATAATTTTACTTTTTACCGCATTAGTCTTTTAGTTTTTTGATTCCATGGTAATCCCATAGTAACAATTGAAAATTAGTACACACACAGCGCCATCTCTTGGAGGATTTCAACAATGCGTGGTTGATGCGGTGCGTTTAAAGGGTGGAAGCATAGATTAGAAAGTTAACTAGATATACCGTCTTACTTCTTCCCGTCCTACGCGGAGCTCTGGCGGTAGTTGCGGCTACTAATACCTCTGCTAATGCTTTGCCTTCTGCTGCTTCGAAAGGCAAAAGCATTAGCAGAGTTATTAGTAGCCGCAACTACCGCCAGAGCTCCGCGTAGGACGGGAAGAAGTAAGACGGTATATCTAGTTAACTTTCTAATCTATGGTGGAAGTTGCCGACATCATCGCCTATGACTTCTCGTTGGAGGCAAATAATTTTATGAACTGATAGACTGGTAAGCTAATAAAACGTAGCATTACGTTATAA
>JAHWFP010023096.1:102756-116870 GCA_023313725.1 Lithobius niger
AGCCCTTTATCTTTTGTGGATAATACGGCTAAAAATGTTTTCGCACTCAGCCTGTAACCAAACTAAAACTAACTCATGCTAATTAATTTGAAATTATACCCCTCGCGCTACGCACTCGGGATATAATTGCAAAATAATTAGCATTCGTTAGTTTTAATGTCCAGTTACAGGCTTCGTGCGAAAACAGCAGCCGTATTATCCACAAAAGCTCTAGGACTATTACTACTGAGTATATCCCGTTTGCTATCATGATGGAAGGTAGAGGAGCGGGGTATAATCGACCTAGTGTGGTATAATCACCCGATTATACATCGGGGTGATTATACCCCAGTACCTTTTCGTTGTGCGCATGCGCAACTTACCGAGCTAAGCTTAAAACAGACACCGACTACTAGTTTTAATGGCTGTAGCTTTTGACTCGCATTATATACCAGCTAGAAAACTCGACATATTCGTTACGATTGTCGTATTTTAACATCACTGTATAATTTTTTAGGCTAGTATCTTATAATTTTACTTCGGCGATCTATTGGCCTAACAAATTTTAATTTTTACCGTATAAGTCTTTTAGTTTCGATCCCATGGTAATTATTAGCAAACGATTAAAAATTAGTACAGGAACACACACAGCGCCATCTCTCGGCGGATTTCAGCAATGCGTGGTTGATGCGGCGTGTTTAATGGGAGAAAGTCGCCGACGCAGCATCGTCTGTAACTTCGTTGGAGACAAATAATTTTATGAGCTGAGAGACTGATAAGCTAATAAAACGAGCAAATTAAACGAACATTATAAATATTATGAACACAAAAAATGTTTAGTCCTTTTGGTATTATTTATTTTGAATTGTGATATACTCCAGTAAAACAACCCTCTAGCTTTTGTGGATAATACGGCTAAAAATCTTTTCGCACTCAGCCTGTAACCAGACTAAAACTAACTAATGCTAATTAATTTGAAATTATACCCCTCGCGCTACGCGCTCGGGATATAACTGCAAAATAATTAACATTCGTTAGTTTTAATGTCAGGTTACAGGCTTCGTGCGAAAACAGTAGCCGTATTATCCACAAAAGCTCTAGGGCTATTACTACTGATAACACCGCAGTAGCTTTCGAAAGCTACTGAAGTGTTATCACTGTAAGTCGGTTGTGATTGGATGAACTTAGTACACGATCAAGTGAGCAAATTTCTGTCAAGAAAATTCTCATCTTAAATTCTTAATGCAGTTTCATTTCAGATGCAAACTTACTTCCATTGACATTCGAGTTTAAATGTCAGACTGCGTGAGCGGAAACTAAACCCCCGAATTTAGATACCAAATGTCGAAGTGTTCCCTCTGAACAACGCTGAACAACGGTTAAGATTTTTCTGCGAAACGGGAATTGTTATGGAGAATCCTGTTTCGCAGAATCAAAATATTCTTTATAAATTTAACATCGGAGAAGTTAAAGATGCGTTTCTAATTGGAAGAAATTTGTGATTAGTTGCGGTTTCTGATGTTATATTTTTAGCCGCAGTGAGCGTGGCAACGCGAGCGAGGCACGTAATTTGAACAAACAAATTATTCTGAAAAACAGGATTCAGCGAAATAAAAATTTCTGTTTTGCAGAAAATCTTAATCGGTTTAATTTTCTACAAAACGGGATTTTGCGAAATTGAATTCTGCGAAACTGGACATGACCCCCTCTCCTTGCTATCACTTTACGTCCAGACGCAGCCGCAAACGCGGATAACTACACAAGTTCTTTAGTCGAATTCAATGAATCTAGGAAAAAAGGTCCGAGGAAAAAAGGTCCGGGGAGAAAAGGTCCGGGGAATAAAGGTCCCGGGAATAAAGGTCAGCGTAAAAAGGTCCCGGGAAAAAAGGTCCCTAAAGGAAAGGTCCGGAAAAAAGGTCCCTAGAGAAAAGGTCCGGGGAAAAAAGATCCGGGGAAGAAATAGGTCCGCGGAAAAAACGTCCGCGGAAAAAAGGTCCGTGAAAACAAGGTCCGAGGAAAGTTAAATAGCACGACGTAAGCACTGATAAATGTTGGATTTAAATGTATAGGCCTATATATGTATATGTGTGTGAACATAAAAGAATACCCTGACTATACAATTTAATAATGCCCATATTAATCCACCCAAAACCAAAACTGGTAGAAAAACCCGCCAAGTTTCCAAAAACGGTCGGCCTTTGAAGGCAGTGATATCATTCCACCAGGGAAAGGCCGCCAAGGTTAATTCTATTGGCCAAGTTAATCGCACATATTAATAGTTCGAAAGTTAAATGAAAACTAGAAGATTGCTACTAGCGGTAGCAATCTTCAAGTTTTCATTTAACGTCCAAAGTATTATTCGGTGCGATTAACTTGGCTAATAGGATTAACCTTGGCGGCCTTTCCCTGGTGGAATGATATCACTGCCTTCAAAGGCCGACCGTTTTTGGAAACTTGGCGGGTTTTTCTACCAGTTTTGGTTTTGGGTGGATATCACAACTTTCATAGGACTGTGAACGTACATAAGATTACACCGTCTGTTTAGGATGCTTCAATCTCATTTTTGCACACACTGACTAACAATCGCTGATTTCGTGCGCTTCGCTCACTTAAACAGCGCATCCCCTTCAGTTGTTTTGTTTATCCCTGCAACTTGCCCTTAATTTTTCAAGATTTCGTTCACATTTAGTCATGGAAAAATCCCCGAAGGTCGCTGTTACTAAAACAGCAAAATGCGAAGCATTTTTTGGGGGGTTATTAACAAAAAAACCCATTAGCTCGTGTATGCTCGTATTGTTGCGTAACCATCATCTAACGTGCATCCCTTTATTCTTACGCAATCCACGGCAACGTTAATGTTTCTTTATTTTGTCCTTCGTTACAGTCCAGTTTTTAGTTCGTCCAGGCTTTTACAATAAATCTAAGGACCAGTCTTGATTGTTGAAGCCATTGTTGCTTAAAATCTTTGGTTGCAAGTTGGAAAAGAAACGAAATTTAAATTCGCCGGTGGCAAATTTCAAAACCCTCCCACGCATTTGTCCTGACCCCTACAACCCCCAAACCAACAAAAGGACCATCCTCAGATCACCAAGCATCCGTGTGCAAAAATTCAGGTACGTAGGCCTTCGCACCAACAGCTCTCCACAGAAACGACACTTTTCAAGACAGCACTTTAATTGACATCTAACTTAAACTGGCACTATCACCGATTGAAAGCAGACGAATTGTGACAACATCTAGTGCTGTGTAGTACCATCTAGCGTTCTTGCACCAAGTGAAGGAATGCATAACGGCATTTCTTTTAATGAAACAACCAAGCCTTGACATCCTTATTTATTGAGTGAAAATTTGGTTCATCCTCGTGCACCTACGAGCAAGCTATACAGGTTAACAATATCAATGTCGCTAGATGGCGCCACGGTATTTTCATTCGCATTTCAATCGGTGATAGTGCCACTTTAACGCCCGCCTTGAATACCGAACGACAGTTTTAAAGCAAAGGGTCCACATTAGAGAAAGTCGTTAGCCTTACTACAATAATAACATAACGTACCTCGATCTATAAAAATTCATTTCTGATTACGGATGACAAGACGGACCTGTTTTAGTTTATCCCTGAGGCGTTGCATCTTGTTGTCAATGGCGATCTTGATTCCAACCAAGGAGCTGCTACTGCTCCCGAATCGTCAGCCACTTAAAAGAAGTGAGCAGGATTTGAGCTCTGCTGGACAGCCAGCAGGACGAATATCCAGCAGCCCGTGTCCCTTAACCCCACTCTTGCATAATATACACACAATAATAATCCACCCGCCCATCCCGTCTCATCACAACATCAAGCCAAGCAGAGATCATTTTAAAAGCGGCCGATGGCCTAAATGAGGTTGACTATAATAAAACTCACCTGCTATTCAGCAGCGAAGACGCAGGTCAGAAAGGGAAGTGGTTGGTTCACTTTCGCCTTAAATCACCTGCTAGTTGGTGTAGGCGAAAATGAAAAAGACAAGCCTTTTAGGAGAGGAAATCCGGGAAACAAGCTCCATGCTAATGACGGTAGTAGCCGCCAGCGTTTCCTTTCCGTGCCAAAGTGCACGTGGACCGGAAGCCCCAACGTGTGCGTCGTCGTCTTAAAGTGTGATTGTAGACGATCGACTGCCTGGTGATGACAGAGGTGTGCGTCGTTGAAGAATCACTACCGAGACCGCCGTGTGGGAGCCAGTATTTTTTTCTGGAGGGTTCGAAGAAAAAAGTATACATTGCCTTAAAAGTTAAAACCAATTTTTAATTCGACGTGTCACACGTCGAATTAATGTGGTTGTGGGGATAAATGCTAAAAGGGGCTAATGCAAATCAGTTCAGCCACATCTCCTCAAAAACAAAACACATTTGTTCAATAGGGTTCCCTGCTGAAATAGTCAGCTCGCGAGGCGCCAGATGGCGAAACCAACAATTACGCTTCCGGCAACGCCGGAAATGAGGCTGTAGCGAGCATTTCTCTACGGCGTGAAGTGCAGCGAGAGGGGCAGTTGACGGAAAGAAGAAAGTTATTAAATACAACACGGAAATTTTTTTTTTTTATTAAAGAATAAACAGAAGACAGATCTTGTAAAAATGATTAATGCTTTCTTTTTATTTAATGGTTACGTTCAAAAGTACTCAGCCGTGTTGAGGCTTGCGACCTTGGCTTGCGATAGTCGTGTACAGAAACGAAGCATTAACCTACACGTATTTGCATCACTGGTCAAATTCGTTTCTTACACAAATTCTTCCAACAGAGATAACATTTAAAGAATTTTAAAAATATACAATTGATATTGGGTTTTGTACGAATTTATCAAGATGGATGAAAATCAAGATGGATGATTCACAATATTTACGATATTAGTAATATCAGGAATTTTAATACCACATTGCGGCAAGTTTAGTTAAATTGAATTGTTTTGTTGGCTTTTATAATTTCACTTCGGTGTCTACTCAGAGGCTCCCCAAGGGAGGGCACAAGGGCACGAGTCCCCCCCCCCCCAAGAAAAGTCTGGTGCCCCCATATAAGCCAAACTTGTTTTTAGTGATTATTTTCTGATAATAAATGTCATATAAAGTATTTCAAATTGTCATGTAGGCCCAAAATTTACAATCTCAGAATTGGAAGAAAAAAAAATGCTGCTGATGATATTGAAAAGTTGCACCATTCCATATTGAAAAGTCCCCCCCCCCCGAGAGGGGGGCGATGGGGGCGAGAAATCCTCTAAAATGTATTGGTTTTCAAAGTTCCCGACCACGATGGGGAGCTTCAGCACTCCCCCAGACAGGTTTTTTTTTTATTCGCACTAGGCACCCCTTCATGCACTGTGCCCCTCCTCGTTGCATCTCAACACACACACAAAATTCTTGCATACACCAATATGTCTGCTTGTACCAAAAGTTAAGAAAATTTTCTGTTTTCTGGATTAATGCCAGTTTTAACATAATATTAGGGAATGATCATTATTTTTATCTTCGGAGGGGCGAAATTGGGAATGATCATGAATGTTTCAAGCCTTTTGGAGCTTCCTTGAGTGGTCAGAGCGGGACCACAATTCTGGTTTTTTTTTGGGGGGGGGGGGGGAGAAGGTCAGAAATAAAACCGCTTAGAAGAAAATACAATTTTAGTGTCAAAATGACGAAAATCGCCTTGGCCCCCTGTTGAAAAGTGTTTGAAGTTGTCTGTTTCGAATATTTTTTTAATCGACTTGCTTATGAATCTTGATACAAATAAAATTTTAAAAACCAAACGTTCAAATGTTTTCAAGAACTTATCCTTTTCTTAAAAACGTAGCAAGTTTCCCGTAGAGTTGAGAATTTGTAATGAGAACTGCTTCTTATTTAATCTGACTACACGATAGCCATGTTGGTTAGCCAGAACAGGTTTTTTTCGGGGGGGGGGGGGGGGGCGACGCATATATGTTTACTTTGAGCAGGAGAAAGTAAAGATTTGGTTTATTTGGTCTTGAATTGGAATTGTAAAACTCATCGAAAATATGAGGGTCGTCTAATATTCAGCCGTCCCCCCCCCCCCCCCCTTTATGGCCGTAATTAATAACCGGTTTCTTAGGCAACTTGGAAGAAAGAAAAAAAACACAAAATCAAACTTCTCTATACAGTACGAGAAAGTTTTAAACAAACTAAGCATTTTTTTCTCTTAGCGTTAAATGGCTTCACTCCTGTGCAGGCTGGCAATATTCCATCTGTGCAAAAGCCATTACTGACCGTTATGCTTGCTGCCAGTTTGCCACTGGTTTGCAGTGCTTTTTAGATCGTTTTTGTTGTAGTGCTCTTTTTTTTTTTATCCTATAACTATTTGTATTGGGTTACAGCTACATTCCTTTTTTTTTTAACAGTTCATTTACTTCCTTTTCTAAAGTTTTAGCCTTAATGCTTTCGGTCGAAACTGGGCAGAATTAGTGCGTAACAATTAGTGCCCCCCCCCCCCATTTAAAGACTAGAGCGAGTTTTCTTAGAGTACCAAAGAGAACAATTTTCTTTTAAGTTATTGATTTTGGCATTTTTAACATAAACAGGCCTAACAAATGTGATTAAATTATGTATATTGGCTTAGAAAGCGTTTCCTACTTTAGCAGCATGGAAATTGTTACTTAAAATAATTATATTAAAATTTTTCCTTTTCTTGAAAATAACCAGTGTTCAGTTGACGTTTATTTGGTGGTATTCATGTGTTAATGTTACAAAAAATTTATTTACAGCCTCTATTGTTTCGGTCGTTACGAGAACTGCTTTTTTTAAGGTAAAAAAAAAAGACACCAATATACGAAACCGGCTAAAATGTAAGTGTTTTGGTAAGTTGCAAAAAAATTAACGGAAAATAATATTTGGAAAAGAAATATTCGAACTTACGTAGCCTAATCCTTGTTTGTCCCCCCTTTCCATTCGTATGCCCCGAGAAACTACAAATTTTTCGAAGCCTGCCCAACACGTAACCATAAACAACCACCACTTAATTTCAGATTATCCGTTTTATTCGAAAAAAAAATTTAATAAGTTAGAGTGCTGATGACAGGTATGAAACGATTACATCGTAAGCTAACAGCCGCATTCGACGACCAGCTTTTTACGATAGCTGCTACCAGCCGCTTTTTCTCTCCTTGAATAACAGATGTCCTTCTGATCTTTTGCAAATAGGAACCATCCCTTTAACTTTTATTTACTCACAATAAATAACTTGGGTTGAATATTTAGTAAAATCGAGCTACAAAGTTTACACAAACACGCAGACCGCTACGCCCGCGTGCGCCCGTGCTGCCGGAAGCGTGATCGGTGGTCGCGACATCTGGTGGGATACATTTAGCAGGGAACCCTATTCTGATCCGACGAAATTCTAGTATGTTGGTGGGTGAATTGCTGTGCAGAAGAACAAAAGTATTATCATAGATTAGAAAGTTAACTAGATGTACCGTCTTACTTCTTCCCGTCCTACGCGAAGCTCTGGCGGTAGTTGCGGCTACTAACACCTCTGCTAATGCTTTTGCCTTCGAAGCAGCAGAAGGCAAAGCATTAGCAGAGGTATTAGTAGCCGCAACTACCGCCAGAGCTCCGCGTAGGACGGGAAGAAGTGAGACGGTATATCTAGTTAACTTTCTAATCTATGGTATTATGCTCTACAGAATAAAGGTTTGCGATTTAAACTTGGCTAACCTCTAACGTGATCTTTCAGCAAAAGATCGTTGTCCGATAGTACACGATCTATGGATGACGTCAGCCCGACGTCAGCTTAAAGGTGTACGCCAATACAAAAATTGCAATGATAACGAAGTGTAACTGCGCATTTCGGCAAGTCATCTCTTCAATATTGCGGTCGGTTAGAGACTAAACGTAGACATACACGTAGGTGGCTCCTCTCTTATCGCGAAAAAACAACACAAAGTGAGTCGTCACTAACCTTTGGCGGTAATCTGGATGGTACACCGAATTTTCATGCCGGAATATGGATGGTACATTGACTACGAGGCACGCAAGACTTTGCTGTTAATTATTGCACTAGCCTCGCTGCTTTTCGGGGGCGATATACAGTATTTTATTACGCTTATTTGTGGTGTTGTTTCTTATTGAACGAGTGAGCGAATGATGTCCTGTTTTACAGTGGCGAACTGGCCAGTGAGAGAAGGGTGTGATATTCCTCCTGCCCTCTAACTCTGTTTTTTTTTTTATTAAAAATCCGTAACAGGAAGACTCACGTAAGTTTTATTGGTTCGATATTAGTTTTATCCACAGATTTAAAATTACAATAATAATAACAATAATAATAATAAAAATATTAATAATAATAATAAAGATCATTACAAAACGCTAGTAAAATAAGTACTTTGTATTGAGTAGGCCTACACATATCATTTGATACTGTTTCTCGATATAATGTCAAGCTTTCTCGAAAACAGAGTTGAGTCAGAAGAAAACATTCCTCTACCCTCCTTACTTGGGCGGTGCACAAATTTGCGAGTGGTAAAAGGGTGGGCTCATCAATGGTTCGACGCATCACGACCTAGTTTTCATTTTTGTTTCGCCAGTCCTAATTGACATATTTCACAACATGGGCTCTGGACCCACGTCAGTCCTACTATGTCTCTGTCTGTTATCACTACCGCAGTTACGGTCAAAAGTACGAGCCGATTCGAATAAAATTTGGTGCATGTATTCCTTGAAATAAGACTGAATGAATTTAGTTAATCTGTAATTAGTTTTCATCATTAGTTTTTCGTATATAGGCGTAATATCGAAACAATGGTGAAATAATTAATTGTGTACGAGCAGTCCAGATTCTTCCCCTCCGCTGCCGTATGGTAAGTGAAGGCAGGTTAATTTGGATCTCTTCCACTTACTACATACGCACATTTCTACTATATAGTAACAAACATTCCAATGATTATAAATAATCTTTAAACATAAAAAGAATTAAGCAGTAAAGCTTAACAAAAACTGGCCACATGAAATTGCAGTGTTATATTCAATCTACCCCAAAACAAAGCTTGTTAAGGATTCCCGCCAAGCTTTTCGGCCGTGTGAAGTCGTGATATCAAACGCCAAGCTCTTTCGTTAAGCTAATCCCATAAAGTAATAGTTCGAAGGTTAAATGAAATAAATGACAATTGCTTACTAAGCAATTTTCAATTATTTCATTTAATGTTTGAAGTCTTAGTCGGTGGGATTAGTTTGGCGAAAGAGCTTGGCGTTTGATATCACGACTTCACTCGACTGAAAAGCTTGGCGGGAATCCTTAACAAGTGTTTTTTTGGGTGGATATTAGATTTTTTTGGTCCAAATTGTTAAAATCCATTTTTTTTTACTTTGATGGAAATACTAATCTAGTTTTCTGGTCCTTTTCTTTTTTTTTTCCGTTGGCTTTCGTTAGATTTTGAGGACAGCAGTCGTCTTTTTTTTAAATAATTAGGATTTCTTATTAGTACTAAAGTATCTCCTTGCAAAAGCATGGATTTATTTAATGTTCATTTTGGCATTGTTGCATAATAACAATGTTTAAAACAATGTAAAACAATCAATTTGGACGTTTGGAGCTCCCTAACCCCTGAACCACTTGACCAATTAGAAAGGTCCATATGAAAAGCGCACATCTACAGAGGAATACCTATAAAATGAACTAAATACCAGCTTTATTCACCACATGGAAGAATTTATTTTCGTGATACGAAAAAAAAAGCATTAGTATGTAGTTAAGTAGTAAGTAATTAGGCAAATATCAACGTTATTCACGTCGTTTTTTCAGCCTTTTCTGATGCATAGTTATGTATCCTCAAATGCCTTAGCTGTAAAGATACAACGTGTTTAGTGGTCGCCATGCTCATGTATATATTTTATCTGGATGTTATCGTTTATCTTAGCGGGCAACACACTACGTTGTGTCTTGATTAGGCAATTATGAACGTTGTTCAGGTCGTTTTTTGAACAACAAAACGATAAGCTGCATCATTAATAATGATTTTCACGTTGTCAGGTGACCATAGTCTCCCGATAAAACAAGTTTCGGCCTTTTCTGTCGCATTGTAATTTATCCTCACATGCCTGAAAATGGCCAAACTGCCTTAGCCGTAAAGACAAAACGTGTATAGTGGTCGCCATGCTTATATATATATTTTGTCTGGATGTTATCGTTCATCTTGGCGGGAGACACACTACGATGTGTCTTGAGTAGGCAAATATCAACGTTATTCACGTCGTTTTTTCAGCCTTTTCTGTCACATAGTTATTTATCCTCACATGCCTGAAAATGGCCAAACTGCCTTAGCCGTAAAGACACAACGAATCTAGTGGTCGCCATGCTCATATATATATTTTATCTGGATGTTATCGTTTATCTTGGCGGGCGACACACTACTTTGTGTGTTGATTAGGTAAATATTAACGTTATTCAGGTCATTTTTTTTACCAAGACAAGGTAAGCTGTATCATTAATAATCATTTTGTATGTTGTCAGGCGACCATAGTCTCCCGATAAAACAAGTTTCAGCCTTTTTTGTGGCATTGTTATTTATCCTCAGATGACTGAAAACAATGAAACTGCCTTAGCTGTAAAGACACAACGCGTCTAGTGGCCGCCATGCTCATATATACATTTTATCTGGATGTTACAGTTTATCTTGGAGGGCGACGCACTATTCCCACCGAGTAATAGTTCGAATGTTAAATGAAATACATGAAAAGGCGCAATTTTCAATTATTTCTTTTAACGTTTGAAGTCTTAGTCGGTGGGATTAGCTTGGCAAGAGCTTGGTGTTTGATATCACGACTTTACACGGCCGAAAAGCTTGACGGGAATCATCAACAAGTTTTGTTTTGGGGCAGATATCAAGTCTTTTTGGTCCAAATTGATGAAATCCATTTTTTTTTTTTAGCAATTATGAGATGACCAATATAGTTTTCTGGTCCATTTTTTTTTTTTTTTTGGTTTGCTTTCATTACATTTTGAAGAAAGCAGTTATCTTTTTTTTTCATATGATTAATACTGCAGACGCACGGATTCATTTAATGTTCAGTTTGCCATTGTTGCATAATAACAATGTTTAAAACAATGTAAAACAATCAATTTGGTCTTTTGGAGCTCCCAAACCCCTGAACCACTTGACCAATTAGAGGGGTTCATATGAAAAGGGCACAACTGCAGAGCAATACCTGTAAAATGAGCTAAGAACCAACTTTTTTCACCGCATGGAAGAATTTATTTACGTGATACAAAAAAAGCGTTACCAGCAGTTAGTATTACGCAAACATCAACGTTATTCACGTCGTTTTTTCGACAAGACAACGTTAAGCAGTGTCTTTTATGTTGTCAGGCGACCAAAGTCTCCCGATCGAACAAGTTTCAGCCTTTTCTGTCGCACTGTTATTTATCGTCAGATGGCAACTGAAAACAGCTAAACTACTTTTGTTGCAAACACACAACGTGTCTAGTGGTCAGCATGCTCATATAGTATATATGAAAGTGCTTGGTGTTTGATATCACGACTTCACACGACCGAAAAGCTTGGCGGAAATCCTTAACAAGTTTTGTTTTGGGGTAGATATCAGATATTTTTGGTCCAAATTGATAAAATGCATTTTTTTTCTCAGCAATTATGAGATGTAAACACCATTCTAGTTTTCTGGTCCATTTTCTTTGGGGGGACTTTCCTTAGATTTTGAGGACAGTAGTCACCTTTTATCACATGATTAGTATTTCTTATTAGTATTGCAGTATCTCCTTACAAAGGCACGTATTTATTTAATGTTTAGATTGGCATTGTTGCATAATAACCAACAAAGTGATGGTGTTAAACTGGGGTTAAACGGGTGAAATTAACACAGTCGGCTTTGATTTGAGGCCGTGTGGGGGTGATCTTGGAACCATGATTAATGTGTTAGGGGAAGGAAACTTTTCAAGTGGTTTAACCTCTCATAAAGGTTTATGGCACACGCTTGGGATTTTGTTGGCTGTGACCATCTGTCAACAAATTACAATTTTTCGGTTCAAAAGGTGAAAGATGTTTGTGCCGCAAAATACATTACCACAGTTTTCAAAGTTAATTTCCCACAGCTATCTGGACATAATTAACAAAGAGGTGTATCGGCAGCCGTTGCTGGCGTTTGAGCTGCCACCATCCTGTGCTGATGCGCCGGACGTTTGTGCGTAGACCAGCCGGACGCCACATTGATTGAAGACTAAGGTCATCGGCCCCAGCTCGGCGCCGGTATGGAGTGGTGGACTGTTCCTGGGCCCGTGGCGGATGTCCTTACACAAGAGCTCCCAAGAAGTTCGAGTCTAGTCCAGACTGTATTATTATAGGCCAATATGCGCATGCATGCCATGACGTGCATTGTAGTCATGCTGTCATGCTTTGTTTGCCATGCATGGTTACCACTTTTATTATATTCATTCCATTCCAATTCCTCCAAACTGTAACACGTAGGAGTGAAATCATAATTTATACGCCTTTTTGACTACCAAATATTTCGACCTTTATACCAAAATTATTCTGCAACATATGTAAGTCCATCTATTTACCACTAATACTTTTCCTGCTTTATCCCTAATCTTTAAGTCCAGCAAACAGCCAGTGTAAAACCGCAAGGGTTATTCCGTGTGTAAGTCGGGTGAGCATAAAATTGCAACCTCCACCGCAATAAACCCAATGGAACCTGCAAATAACCAGCGTCATTTTTACATGCCAAGCCATAACATCAACTACCACTGAACTCTCGTCAATACAGAGGTTCTACTTACAGTTCTGACGTATAATGGGGACGACATCCTACGTTCTGGTACTTGGAGAAAGTCCGCCGACGGAGTTTTCTCTTGTATACAAAATCAATTGGAAGTAATTAATGACGGGTCACAGCTGCCGTCACAGACGACAGTTTTAACAGACCCCCTGCATGGGGAAGAAGAGAAAAGAACAACGGTTACCAATGGTTACTCACAAACAAAAAGAAGAAGCAGAAACACACTAGTATAGCACGAAATAGTGAACATCACTGTGCTCGAACTTCAGAGTGTAACTACTCAGGGAATGGGCGAGAGGTTTCAAGTTCAAGAACTCAATTCCAATTCATTCCTTACTGTATGGCTAGGGGTCCATACACAGAGTACCACATATTAGGCATCAGCCAGAATTTATCCTTCTAACTGACCCTGTAGGCTCCAGAGGTTCTGACCGTTCAGTCCGAACCCCAAACACCAGTTAGCTCGAGCTCTCGATTCTGTCCCGTTTTATACCCGCTCGGGCCGGGGCAGAACAATAGGCTCTTGCCTGAGGCAACAGGCAAACAGGCTTAATCCGGTTCCGACTGGATTCGCAGCGGACCCGTGCTGACACCTGGTGGCTGGCAGCAGTCCAATTCCTGAGTCTGCAGTAATTGGAAGGCTGGCAGGCCGCCATGAATGAGGCAAGCCGAACTACGAAGTGTAAGCTCCGTGAGTTGCGCGCTGCCGTTCATGTAAGCCCGTTACAAGAGTTGTAAGCCCCAGGAAGATAATACAATCGTACAGGACAATTACCAGAGTTTCCACAAGAAATAGACCGAGCGCTCGCACCAAGGAACTCGCTAGAAATCACAACCATCAAGAGGAAAGAAATAGGGGGAAAAGCTTAAGTTTCTTATATTTCAACCCTTGAAGCCATACATCACGTCACACCCCCTCAAAATAGAAGAGACAAGAAACGGTAAAATACTAGAGGTTGTAATGGTAGTCAGAGCTTAGTACCGAACCACGGACCTCAAACCGACATCAATAACAAAGTGTTTTAAGTATAATTAATAAATACGGATGCAAACCTATTTACGTTGCCTTTTGGACTTATATGTCAGACTGCCTGAGCGGGGAATCGAACCCAGGACCTTTGAAATCAAAGGCCAAGGTCCTACCGCTGAGCCAGACTGACACGGCCTTGCTCAGTCTGGCTCAGCGGTGTCAGTCAGTGTCAGTCTGGCTCAGCGGTAGGACCTTGGCTTTTGATTTCAAAGGTCCTGGGTTCGATTCCCCGCTCAGGCAGTCTGACATATAAGTCCAAAAGGCAACGTAAATAGGTTTGCATCCGTATTTATTAACCAATCTCGAGCCCAATTGGCTTTCCGTCCCGTTTAAGTATAATTCACAT
>JAHWFP010023097.1:0-24233 GCA_023313725.1 Lithobius niger
GTATGTTTGTCTATTTGAAAAAATGATAAAGTTAACAGTTTTGTTTTGATTTGAGGAATTTTGTGACAAGAGAGCTTTGGTGTAGCAAATTCACGAGTTCAAAGATTACATTCTGCTTCAAATATTTTAGGGGGGGGGAGCAAAATTCGAGGGAGAGCACTGGGCAGAAATCATGTAAGTGATGGCAGAAAGCACTTTCATGTGGAGCACTGGGCACAAATCATACAGGTTTTTGTCATGTAAATATAGAAATAAACTGATGTATTGTATGTAGCAATCCTCACTCGGCCGCGGTTTTGAACTTCAGAACTCGGTTACAAGCATTGTGATATTTTGAAAGAATCTTGCTAACCACAATGGTACTAAATATGGTAAGGTTCATTGATAGTTGGGTGTTGCATTCATAGATTATTACGATTTGTGCCTATTACGATTTGTGCAAGAACTGCTGTTTAACTTAAACTTAACACTTTTATGGTTTCAGATTCGAAAACATCATTGCTAAACGTAAGTGTCGTCATAGGAATTGAAAATGTTGATGTCACTACAATACTTTTGGTCCTTTTTTATTTCCATTTGTTCAATTCTTTTACCTTTTTTGCTGCGTTTATTTATTGTAGTTTTTCTACAAAGAAATGTCAACCAACAATCAAACAGTTGTTAACGTGACAAGACATAAGAGTTGCTTGCTGTAATTATTGTAGCTCAAAAGGGGTGAATTTGAACCCTAAAAGTTCAGGAGTGACTGAAAAATACAGAACGGGACATAAAAAAACTGAATTACTGCAGTAATTTCTTGGTGTAAAGGTATGAATTTGAACCCTAAAGGTTCAGGAGTGACTGAAAAATTGAGAATGCGGCATAAAAAACTGAATTATTGCAGTAATTTCTTGGTGTAAAGGTATGAATTTGAACCCTAAACGTTCAGAAGTGACTGAAAAATAGAGAATGCGACAAAAAAAAAATCAGAATTATTGCAGTAATTTCTTGGTCGAAAGGTGTGAAATTGAGTCCTAAATAATCTGAAGGAAAAGAAAAACGGTAAACGAGACGAAAGATGAGAGTTACTGTAATGAATGATTAGCGAAAAGCATGAAACTTAAAAAGTCAACGAGAGACAGAAAAATTGTGAATATGACAAAATAACAAAATTGCAACAATAATTGTAGGTCAAAAAGTGTTAAATTAAAACCTAAATGTTCAGGAATGAAAAAAATAATAAAGAACGTGACATAAGAGTTACTGCAGTAATTGTCACCGACAGATCTAGAATGACCCAGAGAACCAATTAGACCTACTGAATTTTACATTTATTTCTGCTGCTCTAAAAATAATAATTCAACTACTAAACACAACGCTGACCTGAGCCAATAAGATGAATAGACGGTTTGAAGTTTTTCTCAGATAGTTTATTCACAAGGCAAGTGGGATTTATCCATGAAGATGTTAATAGTGGTTCAGTACTGTTCCGGATGTATATGGCATTGGTGTACGTGCTGTTTGGGAAACTGACGGGGGCCCCCAAACCTCCACCACCCCCCAAAAAATGTAGAACGCAAAATAAATAAAAGGACGTGTATTTATCCACTTACCATGCCACATCTAAAAGCCACATTGCCTCTTTTGAGACTTCAACAACGCAAAGTAGTCTGTTATGTCTAAATTTGTTTTATTTTCGAAAATGCCCTTTCACCTTTCATATTAGTTATGGGCATATTTAAGTACAGTTGTAATGCGTAATTAACCAAACGATTCACAAAGGAACAAAAACTTAATAGTTACGGCTCACAGGCTTGCAAATTACACTTGCAAAAAATTGCTAGGTAAAGCATTTGTTTACGGTGCTCACGCTACAACATTTACTGGCGCATGGTAATACCATCGGCACAATATTGAATTAAATAAAACGACGCTGCAAGCAGTTATGTAGGAAGCAATGAATGCTAAATGCTTGAAATAATGTGTTCCCAACAGGAACGTATTCCCATACAATTGAATACACCAATGATTTGCGAAACCCGAACAGTCAAGACAGTCTAATTCAAAAGTGTAGCTTTTATTGCTGCGCCTTATTCTGTCCACAAGTGAATATTTAGCCACAATTTGTGTGCAAACTGAGGTCCCCCTAGAGGACGCCGTATTTTTAACGTAGGTGCAACTGCACTTATTGCACATGCCTAAATCCGCCACTGGTTCAGTAGGACAGCTCTAGGAGTAGGCGAGGCAAGGTTGCGCTATGTTTAATAGATTTTGCTGGTTAGAGACTACCTCCCAGAGAGGGGAGCAACTGGCACTGCAGCCCCTTTTATGCATAGGGTTGCTTCCAGAGTGGCTCATAGATGGAGCCATTATAAGGACCATGAACCTCTATCACTGACAGCTTCCTCCTGTGGCGATGACATCACCAGTTGTGTGCTAAACCAGTACTAAATCATGGTTACATTATATATTAATATACACGATTTAATACAAAATAATAATAAAATGACAACAAGATATATTCAGTAGCTTTACATAATACGAGCTACAGCAACAGTAATAGGAACCAAAGCCCAAGGCCAGGTGGGCCACTTAGGGCATCAGGTTAGGTTAAGCTAAATACGGACTAAATATTGTAATCCAACTAGCAAACACTTCCTCATCGAAAAAAGTGTCAATTTTAAATCTAATCCGACTGTTATTGACGCCAACTCTAAGTTGCACGTGGTCGTGACTTTAAATTTCATGTTAGGCCGACAGACGTACCGTATTTCCAATATGTAAGTTACGACTTTTTCTAACTGAATGTTCTAATTTCGGATTGAATGATCTAATTCACTGCTCAAGGGTCGCTTGAATATTGTATGCTTACGGCGGTATTTGAAATATCAGCCAGTCGTATTGAGAGACATTAAAAAATGTCATTGAGATAAGATTTGGTCAGAGAGTCAAAATGTGGCATTGGGTCAAACTGGGTCAGTGTTAGAGATTTGTTCAGTGGTCAGATTGGATCAGTGGATCACGTCGCATCATTGAGTGAGATTGGGTCAAGTCGGGTCAGTGGGTAAAATTGGGATGAGCATTACAATAACATTACAATGTGTACATGTTTCGTTCCGTTTGTTGCATTCATTTCAAATAAAATTATGTATTTTCCTACCATAAACAACCCTGAAGGCCTTTCTTTCTAAATACACTCTTGTGTCATTCGTTTGCGTAACCTAGCAACCCCCACAATCACACAAAGCCCCATGTATCGTTTTCGAAGATCAGCTTCTTTGTTAAGCGTAATCATGAAACAAAGCAACGAATTCAGAGCGCCATTGTGTAATTTATTACTGCACTCTATTACTATTTTATTTTGTACTTACTCTTGCAGTTTTATAAAAAGTTAAATTACGTAGTATATTTACTAATTAACTATCACGGAATCACAAAATATTAATTTATTTACATTAGTATTAAAAAACGCTTAAGCGTATAAAATACGGATGTAAGTCTTAAAAAACTTAAAGCCCTGAAGGGACAGATATTAGAAAAAGACATGTAAGCCATCAGCGTCTCACTAATACGTGTAAAAGAATCTCCAGCGACCCCAAAAACAAGCTGGAGCTACGCTGATGGCTTACATGTCTTTTTCTAATATCTGTTCCTTTAGGGCTTTAAGTTTTTTAAGGCTTACATCCGTATTTTATACGCTTAAGCGTTATTTAATACTAATATCCGTTATTTTTTTTCTTGTTTCAGCAAGAATAACACAGAAAAGAATACTGTATTCACCTTAAAATAACTGTTATAAGAGAGCTTTTTCCATGGCTGATTCGCTGATGCTGCTAAGAATGACTTGTGCACCAAATTTCATGTTTTTAGCTGGTCTGTAAGAATTTTTTGCCCAAACCCTTGGGAGCTAGGCATCACGGGGAAGGATGCTGGGGAGGGGGGGGGGGTAAGGCGATGAAGGCACTTGGGGTATTTCATAGGGGTCCGATTTTTACTGTTAAGAAAGACTTATGTACCAAATTTCATGTTTTTAGCTCGATTTGCAAAAAATTGTTATTCCACTTAATGATTTCTGCCCAGTGCTCTACAATAATAATTGCCCTACCGACGAGAAAACTGCAGTCAAATCAAAATCGTGTTCAAAAGGCCCTGGCCAGTATTAATACCTACATTTTAAGCTACACAAATTGAAAATCGGTTCATTGGTTCGATCTCTAGGTGGGAGCAAACGTTTTAGCCCATTTGGCTTTCCGTGTCAAGAATAATGTAGTTACATTAAAATAGCATGCTAAAAGCCCTAGGCATAATCTATCGAACTTGAAAATCGGTTCAGTAGTTCGATCTCCAGGTGACGGCAAAGTGGCCCAACAACAACATTAATAATTTCTGCCCAGTGCTCTACAATAATAATTGCTCTGCCGACGAGAATACTGCAGTCACATTAACATCGGGTTCAAAAGGCCTTGGTCGGTGTTAATACCTACATTTTAAGTATACAATTTGAAAACCGGTTCATTGGTTTGATCTTCAGGTGAGAGCAAAAGTTTTAGCCCATTTGGCTTTCCGTGTCAAGAATATTGTAGTTACATTAAAATAGCCTGCAAAAGGTCCATACCTACGTCCATACCTACGTTCTACGTTTTAAGCTATAAAAATTGAAAATCGGTCCAGCGGTTCGGTCGCCAGGTGAGGACAAAGAGTCTCAACAACAAGAACAACAACAACAACAAGAAATGGCCACACTGTGGACGGCGAACGGTTCGATTGTTGCCATTGAAATTTGTAATGCAGTGAAATAGTTGCGACACAACCCCAATACCGAATTTCGTTGGTCTATGTCAATTCTGGGCGAAACTATAGAAGTTCAAAGTTTGACGTTTAACATGGAAGTTCATGCTGAGGCTTACATAAGGACCGCTACCGCGGTACTTGATAAGTCGTTAGATTTACGTAGATCTATTTTCAAGGTCTTTGATTTTGTTTAGAGGTGCGACATTCTTAGACGTAAGACATAAGACATACATCGGCGGTGGCGAATATTAATTTATTCCCGGCGGTGGTGGTGCAAATCTGCGTGCCATTTATTAAAATCCTGTGTCATTCACAATGCGGAATAATGGAAAATAAATTGGAGAAATTCTCATACGTAGTGTACCAAGAGCTAAGGAAATTATCGATAATTTTTTTTAATCCGAGTGTTTTGGCCCCTATAAACTCACAAGTGCTCTTTAGGCATACATTAATTTCACGAGTGCAAAGCACGAGGGAAATTATCTGCCAATAAATAGCACGAGCTATTTTAATGGCCAAAACACGAGTGTTGAAAAAAATTTGATAATTTCCAATAGCTCGCGGGGTATTTAGTTAGAGAATTTCTCGTAATTTTTCATTATTCAGCACGCTAAATTACGTACGCAGAATTAAAAAATGTATAAATGTCGCTGCTGTCCTCCAAATATTGGCGCACACCTCCAAATATTTTTAGTTTAAACAATTCCAGGACAATAAATTAGTAAATGTAATACACATTTTGACATTTTCTAAAAATGTAAGAGTAAGTAAAAAAAAAAATCAAATACGTAGTGTAGTGGAGCGTAATAAATTTCAAAACGGTGCGGCAGAATTTGTGGCTTGGTTATGTTTACGTTAGGCGTAACGATGCAGCCGGGCTAACAAGCTTTGCCACCGGCTTCTACGTGTGACTTCAGGTGTTGCTAGGTTACGCAAATGAACAACACAGCGCGTATTTCAAAATAAAGGTCTCCAGGATTGTTTTTAGTAGGAAAAAACATACTTTTATTTGAAACGAATTCAACAAACGTGTCGTAGCATGTCAACTGTGTCAGGTTTGAAACAAGGGACTGCTGCAAGCATATAAACTTCAGAAAGCGCTCGCCATGTTTAGCGCTGTTTTGCATTAGACTGCATCGACCAAAGAAAGCCACAGAATATTGCCTTTCTGATTTAGCTTTAAATTTAGCCAATGAACATCGACTTACAAAGAGTATATCCCCCTTGCTATCATGATAGAAGTTAGAGGAGCGGGGTATAATCGACCTAGTGTGATATAATGACCCGATTATAGACTGGGGTATAATCGGGGTGATTATACCCCGGTACCTTTCCGTTGTGCGCATGCGCAACTTACCGAGCTAAGCTTAAAACAGACGCCAACTGCTACTCAATCTCTACGGCTTTTGACTCTTAAACATACCATCTGGAAAACACCACGTACTCTTTATGGTTTTCGCATTTTACCGTCACATTTTAAAATGTTTTTGGCTAGAAGCTTACAGTTTTTCTTCAACCATCTATTGGCATAAATAATTTTAATTTTTACGGCATTAATCTTTTAGTTTTTTGATTCCATGGTAATTATTATAGTTTGTTCCACATTATGTTTTCAGAAAACTGACTGGAAGACAACTCGTTTCCTTGCAATAAGAGTGCAAAAAACATAAGGATATCACACTTGTAGACTCAACAAAGTTACTGTCAGAGTTTATGAATAGGATGTTGACGGATTTTTTGCACTCGTAGTGGAAGAAAACGTGGCGTTATACAGTCAGTTTTCTGAAAACATAATGTGGAACAAAGTATAGCAAACAATTAAAAATTAGTACAGGAACACACACAGCGCCATCTCTCGGCGGATTTCTGCAGTGTGTGATAGATGCGGCGCGTTTAAAGGGAGGAAGTCACCAGCAGCTGCATCGCCTATAACTTCTCGTTGGAGACTAATAATTGTATGAACTGGTAGTCTGGTCAGCTAATGAACGTAGCATTACGCTATAAATATTAATAAACAAAAAGAATGTTCAGTCGTTTCGTTATTATTTATTTTGAATTGGGATATACTCCAATTCAATAAAACAGCCCTCTAGCTTTTGTGGATAATACGGCTAAAAATGTTTTCACACTCAGCCTGTAACCAGACTAAAACTAACTCATGCTAATTAATTTGAAATTATACCCCTAGCGCTACACGCTCAGGATATAAATGCAAAATAATTAGCATTCGTTAGTTTTATTATCAGGTTACAGGCTGAGTGCGTAAATATTTTTAGGCATATTATCGACAAAAGCTCTAGGGCTATTACTACTGATAATAATAATAATAATAATAACTATTTATTGTCAGTAAATACAATTGGAGTCAAAAGGGCAGGCCACTTACAATCTCCAGAGTTATAAAAGAAATACCAAAATACTAAAAACTAATGCAGTTTTAAAAGCAAACAAACCTGGTACAAATATACCATACCCAAAAAGATAAAAAAGGTAAAACACAAAAGACTAAAACCTAAATTACCCAATACCCAAACCACAAAGATTTACAAGAACAGTTAAGCTAGTTTCATAGGTAGGAAGTTAGTGAAGTTCACCCTTTTAAGGCGGGATTTGAAGCTAACAATGAAATTAGCCCCACCACATGCACAGGAAGGGAATTCCAACATGCTACCACACGATTACAAAAGAAAAATTGTCTCGTGTTGGATCTGCACGTGCCAACAACGAGTTTCCAGGGGTGACCCTTGGTACGATCTGTGGAACGGCGTTAAAAAAAATGGTATAATCAATACCTAAAAGACCCCGGATTAATAGAAAAGAAAAACACAGCTTTCGAAAGCTTTCGAAAGCTACTGAAGTGTTATCACTGTATGTCGGTTGTGATTGGAAGGATTTAGTACTCGATCAATGAGCAAATTTCTGTCAGGGAAATTCTCTATATAATAAATACCCACGAACTACTGGAAATTATCAAATTTTTTTCACCACTCGTGTCTTAGCCCAACTCGTATTGGCAGATAATTTTCCTCGTTCTTCGCACTCGTGAAATTATAATGTGCCTAAACAGCACTCGTGAATTTATAGGGGCCAAAACACTCGTGACGAAAAAAATATCGATAATTTCCTTAGCTCTTGGGATATTACGTATTATAAGTCCCCCCCTCACCCCGAAAAAACACTAGGTCTTTAATACTACAATGTTTTTTCACGTTGTATAATATTTCTGTGTGTAGAAATGTTGTTGAAACTAGCCAGATTGTCACGGGTGCAGCAGCTCCACAACCTTCCTCGGGCGCTGCTTCTCCTGCAAATCCTATTTTCAGAAAAAAGTTCTGTACTTTCCATAATACTACCAGCCATGATAATTCAGAATGTTATCACACTAAACTTCTTGCTGACGCTTTCAAGCAGAAGAGTGGAGGAATTAAAAGCTTCTTAGCAAAACTTAACTCGAGTCAAACAACTGAACCGAAAACTACATTAGATTCAGCCAGGGTCGCTTCTGATGCGACAAACAACTAATAAACAACGAGTTATAAACCGAAACAACGACAAGTGTCATGCAACGTCTGTTTCAAAGTTGGGCACATTGGAGAACGTTGCTGGACTACCCATCCTGAGCTCAAATTGCATGGGGGGGGGGGGAATGAGGCTTAATGGCGCGTCGACAGCTTGGTCATTAGCGCCAACCTCAGTCACAGTGCAGTGGTCCGGGTTGCCACTGCACCACACATTACAGAGATGTTATTCAAACCCCTAATCTAAATCTTGTCATACATCTGTACCTCCTGCAAAAATTGAAAAACACCGGACAGGAGGACAGACTTATCGCCCAACTGACGCGCAATGTCATGCGGAAGATGGAACCGAAGACGAACACCATCAAGATGGCGACAATCAACAAGTAGGTGCCGGACCGTAAGTGGCCGTCGACACCAAGAACATTCAGGAGGGTCAACCCCCCGCAAAAGGAAACAGTGAGTAAGTCGGGTGTGACCAATTCGCAAACGGGCCAACACAACCTCCTCACGGCGACTGCGGCGACACGCCGAGTGCCACTCCTCGACAGTGCCTTTAATGGCCCGCAACTTATTACCGTCCTGTCTGTCCCACAAGGTCTGCCAAAAAGCGTGTAACCTCAGACGCAGAGTTGGAAAGGCATCTGAGGGAACAAGGCTGAGATCCCTACCGAGCGGACCAGAAAGGGCCCCTTTCGCAGCAGAATCAGCTTGTTCATTCCCTGCTATCCCAACATGGCCCGGGATCCAGCAGAAAAGCACGGTTTTCCGCTGGCCAGGCAAGCGAGAAAGCAAAGCTTGGACACGTTGTGTCAAGGGGTTCCGAGGATTGTAATTCGCCAAGGACTCCAGGGCACTCATGGAATCACTAAAGACAATGAAATGCGTGCCCTGAAGGTCAAGGATCCATTCCACGGCCAAACCAAGAGCCAAAAGCTCTGCAGAGAACACAGAATAGTCTGATGGAAGGCGATGGGCAACCGTTACACCCTTACACACACAAGCACACGCCACGCCAACGTCGGACTTCGACCCATCAGTAAACAGGCGCAGATAACCGGCGTACTGAGAACTCAGCTGCCGGAACTCCTGTAAGTACCTTGCTGGTAGGGTGGAACCCTTCGGGAGGGACGCCAGAGCAAAAATGAAACTGCCACCTGGGACAAGCCAAGGGGCAACTGGCATTCCCCCAAGCCTCAAGACGCAGGGCATTTCAAAGGCTATCTCCTGACAGGACTGCTGGAGCCTATCGCGGAAATCACCCTTACCCACCCTGCGTCTACCGACTCGCAAGTCTGGCCCAAAAACCATGGACCAAGCAGGACTGGATTGCACAGCACGCAAACGCACAGCATACTGAATGGCAAGCTGTCGGCGACGAATGGCCAAAGGTGGCTCCGAGGCCTCAGCATAGAGGCTGACCACTGGAGAAGTCCGAAAAGCCCCTGTCGCCACACGCAGGCCACTGTGATGCACAGTGTCCAACATCCGGAGAGTGGAGTCACTAGCCGAATCATAGACCATACACGCATAATCAAGTTTGCTGCGGACAAGGGCTCGGTAGAGGCGCAACATGGCAGTGCGATCGGCACCCCATGAAGTGCCCGACAGGACCCGCAAGATGTTAAGCGCCCGCAAAGCCTTGTCTTTAAGCTGACGTAAGTGTGGAAGCCAAGACAACCTGGAATCGAACACCAGACCCAGGAAACGTGCCTGTGGGACAACAGGAATTTGTGCCTGTCCCAAGTACAGGCAAGGATCCGGGTGCAGCGTTCGTTGGCGGCAAAAGTGGATGCACACAGTCTTGTCCGGAGAAAACCGGAAACCATTACTTACCGCCCAGGTCTGGACTTTGTTAATTGCCAGCTGTAGCTGCCGCTCGCAGGTCTGCATGCGAGCTGCCCGAAAGCGCAGGCCGAAGTCATCGACAAACAATGACTGGGGAACAGCAGCTTGCTGAGCAATGGGGTTGATCCCTATAGCAAACAAGACGACACTAAGAACACCTCCTTGAGGCACACCATTCTCCAAGACAAACGGGCGGGAAAGAGTCGCCCCGACACGAACGCGAAAAGAACGGCCTGAGAGGTAAGCAGAAAGCAACAATGGCATCTGTCCCCTCAAGCCATAGTTATAGAGATTACGGAGAATCCCATAACGCCACGTCGTATCATACGCCTTCTCCAAGTCAAAGAAAACCTGAACCAGATGATGACGCAGGCGAAAAGCCTCCCTCACATCTGATTCAAGGGCAACTAGATGATCGATAGTTGACCGAAACCGTCGAAAGCCACACTGGGACACAGATAAGAATCCCCGTGATTCCAACACCCACACCAACCGCTCACTGACCATCCGTTCCATAAGTTTACAGACGCAGCTAGTCAGAGCGATTGGGCGATAACTGGAAGGAGAAGTAGGGTCTTTGCCCGGTTTTACAATCGGGATGACCACTGCTGTCTTCCACGCTGCTGGAATAGAGCCCTCTGCCCACACACGGTTGAACATCCCCAGCAAGAACTGCTGGGAGGCAAGGGTCAGATGTTTCAACAGTTGATAGTGAACATCATCAGGCCCCGGGGCGGAGTCATGCGACTTGGACAAAGCTGAAACAAATTCCTGCCAGGTAAATGGTAAATTGTACTCCTCTAGCCCATCGGAGCGAAAGTCAAGAAAGCGAGCCTCTTCTCTACGCTTAATCCCGAGGAAACCAGGATCATAATGGTCATCACTCGAGACCCGCGCAAACGCAGACGCAAGACAATTGGCGATATCCGGCACAGAAGAGATCACGGTATTCGCCACCTTCAGCTGTGAAACCGGGGAAGGCACGCTCCTCCCCGAGATCTGGCGCACCTTCCGCCACACCTGCTGAGAAGGCGTGGAGCGCGAGATTGACGAAACATAAGCTGCCCACGAAGCACGTCTAGCCTCACGGATGACATACCTGGCACGGGCACGACAACGCTTAAACGCTACAAAGTTGCCAGTAGTCGGGCTGACCGTGAATGCACGCAAC
The DNA here is from genome assembly GCA_023313725.1 of Lithobius niger. NCBI lineage: Eukaryota > Metazoa > Arthropoda > Chilopoda > Lithobiomorpha > Lithobiidae > Lithobius > Lithobius niger. The sequence goes on from JAHWFP010023097.1 coordinate 11,308, forward strand.
GCTCGCCGGCGGGCCTGAATGGCCTGCCCGCAAGCAGGCGTCCACCACGGAACAGGAACCCGCCGCGGCTGTGTGGACGTACGCGGGATAGTAGCATGAGCAGCAGCAAGGACCACATCAGTGAAATGAGTGGAAAGTTCATCCACATCAGAAAAGTCCTCCACCGCACGCTGAAACACAGCAGCCTCAGCAAAGGCTGACCATTCAGCACGCCTAAGCGCCCACCGGGCTGGCCTGGAAGCCACAGAACCCCCTTGTGTTGTGGACAACACAATGGGGAGGTGATCGCTTCCATGCAGATCGGCAGTGACAGCCCAAGTGAAGTGAACTGGGATGGCCAGCGAGCAAAAGGCTAAGTCCACCGCTGACCAATTGCCCGTTGCCAAAATTGCATGGGTAGCTAGTAAATCGGCTAGTCAAAATGTCAGTCAAATGTCTTCTGCAACCAAAGGGTTAGATCCAACAGCCCCAGAGTTCCCAAAAGAATAGGACGCTCTTCTGTGGCAGGAGAGGCAGCGTCCGAACGACGTTCGCATTGGTACAGTTCTCAACCTGTGCCGAATGACCCAAATGACATTCCATGGGGGTCGCACTGTAATAAACCAAATAGACAAAAGGTGTTGTATAAAGAATTACCTGTTATTATTAACGGTCCCAACGAACCACAAGCTACTTCGTGTGGATATGTAGGCGTACGTATTGGTGATGACATAGCAGATTCGCTAATTGATGGAGGAAGCTCCCTGTCATTTATTGACGAGGAATTGAAGGAGGATTTAATTAATCTTGGCAATATTTTTCATAAAAAAGAATTCCGTGTGCGGATGGCTAACGGTCAATGGACAACTTGTCAAGGATTTGTAAATGTAAAATTCCAAATTAAAACTAAACCAAACCGGCGGTAGCCGGTTCGAATCCGGGTCACGCCACTCCGACGAAACGTAAGTGCATAAAGGTGGCTTACTGAACTACGTTATTTCTAGTGTATGATTTTCGCTGTTAGCTTATTTTCCAATTTTCCTTAATATTATTTTCAGCGATTTATGTCTATTTATATCTTCTTTATTGAGCCTGATGAGTGTATGATTTGTCTTCCCTCTCCATAATGGCTGAGTGAATTTCGGTCGAATGGAGCTCTGGTCACGGTTGTGACCTTAATAACGGGTTCAGTGAGTTATCTTTTTGCCAGAGGAGGACGGGGCCATAGCGATTAAGGCGCTATGCAAGTGATCTGGGGGCGAACTGGGTAGCTGGTTCGAATCCAGGTCATGCCACTCCGACGAAACGTAAGTGCATAAAGGTGGCTTACTGAACTACGTTATTTCTAGTGTATGATTTTCGCTGTTAGCTTATTTTCCAATTTTCCTTAATATTATTTCCAGCGATTTATGTCTATTTATTACTTAAATTAAGGCAACAATATAGGAGAACTACAGTTTCTGAAATACTTTTCTTATCGTTTTACAGGATACTCGTAAACTATAACAACACTACCACAAAAATAATACTTTTTACTAATTCATTCTATTCAATAATGCGTCGAAGGATCACTCCATTAAACTTTGGAAATGCCTCTTCAAATTCAAGAAATTGTTCAAGAAAGCAATCGACTGTTTGCAAACTGTGTTGCCCTGTTGTAACATTGGGCCAACTGTTGGGGCTAATCTCATGGGACTTCAGTGCTCATACTTCAGCTCAACGGAAATCATTTCACTGTCAAAAAGGATTAAGCATCCTGTATAAATTACTTGTAACTAGTGGCATTATTAGTATTTTTATACAGCAAATAATTTTAATATATTGGTATTCATTGTCATTTGGCGACGTGCAGATGTTAGCAATAAATGCAGCATCTTGGAGTCCCATAATATTTTCAACTTTTGTTATTGGTTTCTACACGTGCAAGGTTAAAGGATTGAATAACTTGTTTAATTTGTTGGAAGATTCCAAGCATTTAATAACAAAACGAGTCAACAGAAGAGTATTTAATTTGGAGAATACTATTAGCCAGTTTTTCCTTTATTTTTCCATGTGTTCGTTTTGGCCGGTGTACTACGTGTTACATAGTTCCCAGTTCAGTTGGCATGGTATGTGTATACGTATAGTTTTTGAGTTTCTCAAAGGGGGTTTCTACACATTTATCACTGTGTTTTTTGTCGTTACTGCTAATATGTGTGCACGGTGTTTTATGTCACTCAACTCGGAACTCGACAATGCCTTAACTTCACGAACAGCCGATTTAAGCCAATTTCTAGGCCGACTTCACCGTCAATACAAACAGTTATATCAACTTGCCCATTCTGTAGAAATGGAGTTTTCACTTCTGGTAACTGCTCACCTAACAACCTTATCTCTATCTCTGTGTATGGATAGTGCTGAAATGTTACTTGCTGGTCATGGCATCATGCTTCGTGGAGGATTACTACTAAATATCGCAGTATTTACGTGTCGGATATTTGCTATTTGCGCAGCTGCAGACAACGTTACAACCCAGGTAATTCCAATAAAAAAAATATGTGCGTTATTAATTATTTCTTAATTATACACTATTTTTCTATCATAGCATGCAACAAGTCCTGTACACAATCTACAACTGAAATCGAAATTGAAATTGAAGTTGAAATTGAACCGGTTCATCTACACAAGTAGTTTGCTTCAAATGACATAAGGCTAAAAAAGAAACGCTAACATTTTGAGGATAATTTGAAGATAGAAAATTACTCCGGATGTTGTTTAGGCCTACTTTTGCAGTTATGGAGCCATTCTACCACTTCTAACCACATAAAAAAAATAACTCTCGAAACACTATGTAATATATATATATACTGTAATATGCGTTTAATGCAGGTAATAAGATAGTATCGAAGACGCCTAGATATTTATACATTCCTGATTTCTAAGCTTTCTTCTGCCACTCAGTTTCATGACCGACTTCGGTCTATTCTCTATCTTCGATTCTTGATTTCCTGAAATGTAAGCTGGCCATAACATTTCAGAAAAACGGCTATTAGCCTGCCATATCATGCTCTTTCTTCAAATCTTGATTTGCTAAACTGTAAGCCTGGCACAACCTTTCATAAAAATGTCGTATTTATTACCATTTTAACAAATCTTCTCGTTTGACCATGACCTCCAGCAAAATTTCAAAAACCGTTTTACCAATTTCCTTCCTTTAAATTTGTATTTTTTGAAATGTAAGCCGAGCATGAACATTCATAAAAATGGCTATGACCGTTTCAACTCCCAAAATAGTACGTCGTTAATATGACGTTTATGGGCAATCCAAGAGCCATTTACTTACTTCGACAGGTTCTCTTATCTTTCGACGTATTACACCATAAATCATGATTGGCCCTTGAAGCTGCAGCTGGTTGGCCACGTTTACCTTGTTTTTTTCTTAGGAATGTAGAATGATTATCATACGTAATATTCCAAGAGCTAAGGAAATTATCGATAATTTTTCCAACCCGAGTGTTTTGGCCCCTATATACTCACGAGTGCCATTTAGGCAGACGTTAATTTCACGACTGCAAAGTACGAGGGAAATTATCTGCCAATAAATAGCACGAGTGAGTTTTATGGGCCAAAACACGAGTGTTGAAGAAAATTCGATAATTTCCTATAGCTCGTGAGGTATTTAGTTGGAGAATTTCTCTTCATTTTTCATTATTTAGCACGCTAATTTCGGTATGCAGAATAAAAAAATGTATAAAAGTTGCTGCTGCCCACCAAATATTGGCGCGCCGATTTGCACCATGGCCACCAGGAATAAATCTGATGTTCGCCACCGAAGCAGGTCTCATTGGCGCACACCTCCAAACATTTTTACTTTGAACAATTCCCTATTAATAAATTAGTAAATGTAGTACATATTTAGACTTTCTCTAAAACTGCAAAACTATGTAAAAAAAAATCAAATGCGTACTGTAGTGGAGCATAATAAATTTCAGAACGGTGCTCAGAATTTGTTGCTAGGATACGTTTTTGTTACGCCTAACGATGCAACCGGGATAACTGGCTTTGCCACCGGCTTCTACGTGTGACTGCAGGCGTTGCTAGGTTACGCAAACGAACGACACAGTGCGTATTTTGAGAAAAAAAAGGCCTTCCGGATTGTTTTTGGTAGGAAAATACATCTTTTATTTGAAATGAAATGAATTTAACCAACGTATCGTAACATGTCAACTGTGTAACGTTTGAAGCGAATGACTGCCAAAAACGTATCAACTTCAGAAAGTGCTCGCCATGTTTTGCACGGTTTTGTGTTAGACTACGTCGACCAATGAAAGCTACAGGATATTCCATTTCTGATTTAGTGTTAAATTTAGCCAATTAACATCGAATTATAGTGATAACACCGCAGTAGCTTTCGAAAGCTACTGGAGTGTTATCACTGTAGTCGATTATGATGGACGAATTTAGTACACAGTCACGTAAAGAAATTTCTGTCAGAAAAATTCTCATTGGAATATAATTTTATTTATGCTTGTACCAATTTCTACGACCAGGCATAACGCACCGTGTTAAACTAAATTTCGAAATTCGAAAATAATCCATCATCCTTGTTCATGCGAGACAGTCCATTGCATGATAGACAGTCCACCACTATCTTGTGTGAATGTCGAACTATATTCTACCATTGCATGGTTGCATAAAGGGATGGCTAGTACGACTGCCGCATGTGCCTTACATCCCGGGTTCCAGTCTGACCTCAGCAATCTCTGGCATTTTCTAGAAGAGAAGAGCCTGGTGGTGCCTGGTGCTCGTGTCGATTGTAGCATGTAAGAAATCCTACGTATTTTCGATTGTCATTATGTACAAAAATTGTTCCTATGACCTTGTGGCGCTATGGATTTATCTGGAAGTATATCATACCTTCATGAACGGTTGCATACTTCTTGCGTGTGTATTGAGGTCTGGGAACGTATACTGTATGCATAGTATGTACGACTAACTGTAGAAACATGAAGGAAAAGACAGCATTTTTTAGTTACACAAGTTTACACGATTTTCTTGGCTCTTGAAGTGTTATGCTGGTACCATTTATGTTAAAGTGTTGACATTAAAGTGTTAAAATGTCTCCAGCCTTTTTACATATAAAAAGAGCCTAAATAATCTGGTAAAGTTTAATTTTGACTCTTTGGCATCGTCTTTGTTATCATCCTTGTTAAACTCGGATTAAATTTTTAGTCACATTATGTGATTGCTGTTGTCACGTTACTTTTCCGCATTTTGAAACTTTGGTTTACAAAATTAACATAAAACGAACAGCCCATACTTTTACTCATTCATAGTTGGTTGAATTTAAACTGTCAGTAAAGTTCCCTTTCGAATCTCACAACGGACACGCATTCTTATTTAAAAAATTAAAATTATGAAACTCAACACTATTTATGCTGAGGCTCTGTACACAAGAAATTGTACGTATTGTTGATTGACTTTACTCTCCGTTGATTTTTGAAACTGACGCAGTCAAAGCCAGCTTTACCAACTGAATGAATTAGAATTAGTGCAAGACAGCTCCAATACGCCGACAGTATTGTCAACCACAATTACAGCAAAGACACTATAATTTTCGATTTATTTTCAAAAATTAACTGAAAAGAAATATAGCACTTAATCAATGAAAATGACAAATAATTATAAAATTTAGGTTTAAAACATGAAGGTACTACTCCTACCTGGTCCGCACTACTTCAACTGTTGTGAGATTAGAACTTATTCCAAGTAGAATGTTACTATATACATATTTTTTTTCTTTTGTAATTATCAGGCCAGAAGTGGTTCAGAAGCCCTAAACGGCATAGATCCTGAACATCTGTCACAAATAGGATACCAGGTAAGAGGACTATGATTTTTACAATTCAAAAATTGTGGTTGTTGATTATTTCATAGTCATGTTGTTCGTTTACGTGGATTTTTAACTGCCTGTTGAAGATGGGAAGAACTACAAAGCTTCTTAACATCACCAGTCTTAACAAACCTGTAATAATAAATAGATAGAAAGAGGCGATGCATGGGGAATCCACCCCCCTAAATATCCAAGTGGCAGCTGTTAAGTGGAAGATACCACCATCAGGACAATTGTTTTTTGCCGCATGAGGGAGGAAACCGGGTACCCGGAGGAAACCCTCGTGTAACGGGCGGGAAATAACCGGAGAAAAACCCTTACATATACAATTCCCATCACCAGGATCGAACCTGGGTTTGTACGAAGCCAGAGATTTGCAGCTGGGACCAGGACACCTATCGAATCCGACGCCCAGTGCTCGCAACTACCCGTCGACCCACTTACCTCACACTAAAGGCGGTAAGGGAATGATCTGGTTGACTGGTTCACAGTTCAAATCTGGGTCACTTCACTCGAATGATACGTACATACATAAAGGTACTTACGTAATTTCTAGTGAATGTTTGCTGATGATTTGTCCCCACTAATAACAGCTACTTGTTATTTGTCCCTGTTGGAATTTTTTTAAATTAAGTTTACTTTTATTTCAGAGAGTTATGATTTTGTCCAATATGTTAGGCCAAAATCCTGTTGAAATCACTGCAGCTGCAAATCTATTTCGAATAAATATGGGGACTTTCACAACAGTGAGTATAATAGTCTAATTGAAACCCAAGGTTTTATAGATGAAACACACACTCTCACACAAACTCAAAACAGACAAACGCACGCACGAGAAGTAAACTGCACTACTACCTACAGAATTTACAAAAATGTAACGTGTATTCGATTCATTTACTGAGTGTGTCATGCTAATCTGTGTAAACTCTCCTCTGTCAATCATTAATTATTTTAAAATACAAATAGGCACACACGAAAGGCATGAATATAAGAATGGTATTTTCGTTTAAAATCTTTAAAATCGGTATTAATACTACCAATTAAAAGATCAAGTGACGAAAAGTAACAATTCGAACGATCTTATTAGCGTTTGTTACGCAGTTTCAAGAATCTTTCATCGATTTTAGTGTGTTTCAGGTATTTTTAACCGTTTTGACACACTTTCGTTTTGAAACTTTAACACTGCTATTTAATTTCTTTTAGAATTCCAATGAAATAACTAATCACATTCACTGATTCAGTGGCCCTAATCATATACCGTGATCGAATTCACAAACGAGTCTGTAGGAAATAAAATGTAGTAGTAACAAACGGCATGTGCAGGAGATAATTAATGATTGCGGTACCACACGTTGCCTTCAACTATCAAGAATAATAAGCATTTGCTAAGAACGTATTCGTTATTAAATCATGAATTAAAGTTAGGGGGTTGCGTGCTTCTCTTGATTCCTTTCGTCTCTTACTACCTAAGAAAAAACATTTACGTGCCATCAGCAGAAGGAAAAGTAATTATGTCCCAACGCGCACCACGAACCTTGTGAGGGTTGCCCAAGGACCCGCGAACAACGTGAGCAAGCACATGCCACTAGTAGGAGTGATTTAACGCGAAAAAGATACACTCAATGATGGAAAAGCTATATTAGTGTGACATGGAAACTTTCCAACGGCTTCTTATGCCAATAACCAATGAAATAAATCTAGGTGTTGCTAATTTACATCCTCTTTGGCTTTTTATTATTACTGAATTACGTACGTATTAGTTAAAGAGTTGATTTACTATCATTAACGGAGATGATTTCGTGGGACGTCGTGCTTCTAAATACACGAAATCCACTTTTTCTCTAGCGCATTAAACACAAATTTAAATAATACAGGACTAAACTTAGGAGGTGACATAGTAATATCTAGATTTATTTTCATTTTCCAGTTTTATAGGAATGTTACTCATTTTATAGCGCATGAAAATTGAGTGCCCGACGCAACAGCATGACAACTTAACAAAGCATTGACAGCATGGCACCGTATCTCATCGTGCTGGGGCATGACGGGATTGGTAATTTCAGGTTACTATTGCTGGTTCGAAGCTCCTTGTATTTTCCTTTTTTTCTGTCATTTGATTGCATGCCGTTTGATTTTATTCAGCGAGTTACTTTTCCTTTTACTTTTTAAAGAAATTCTAGTGGTTAGTTTGACCATCCCTCAATTTTTTTGAACAATATTAAACAATCTTGCTGTTTTGTCGCATGCTGTTTTATCCGATGCTATTTTGCTGTTTTGTTAAGCGTCGCTCTGTTATGTCGCACACTCATTTGTCATGCACTATATTGTCATCTCACTATTATGACGCCGTTATTTCATTACATGCTGTTACTACCACGATGTTGTAAGGTGACCACATCCTACTAGGCTTTGTATGAATCTACAGTGAAACTAAATTGTGGAATGCAATAATGTCAGTAATACTGTGACTTTTTCCGTTTTTCAGATCATGGGTACAATTCTTACGTATCTCATTGTGATGGTCCAATTCAATTCACCGACGAATAAAGACCAACTGAGAATGAACACAACAGTGACAAACGCAACCCACTGACGCAGAGCAATTCAACACTATTCCAGTGCAGTCTTTCCACTAAAAAGCTACATGCATCAGTTTTCGATCTTTTTTTTTTTTACTTACATTTAGTTATGTAATTTTATTGCAATAATTTTAATAGTCTGTATCTTGGCATGAATTCGGCTTATTACCGTGCGTTTCTTTTCTTGAAGTGGTTTAGCGAAATGATAGTATGGTGTGCGATTAACATTAAACTACGTCCACTTATCGGAACTGACATAATGGGCAATGTGTAATAGTGACTTTGACTTTACACCAAACTCGTGATTCGCTAAATCCCTCGATGGAAAACAAATTACTAACAAAAACGTCAAGTGTGCCGTAAAAAAGGGGGTTATATGATTGAAGTTACACTTTACTTGTTAAAATGTACATGGATAAAATTTGGATGATTTTTAATTGAAATAATCAAATGTACAATTTAGATAATTGCATCTATTTCAGTGCTGTTGTGCTTTACGTTTAAATATATGATTCGTAAAGCACAACAGTACTTAAACAGATGCTATTTTTTTAATTGTACATTTGATTATTTCAATTAAGAATCATCCAAATGTTATCCGTGTACATTTTAACAAGTAAAGTGAACCTTCAAACATATAACCCCCTTTTTCACGACACACTTGACATTTTTGTTAGTAATCCGTGCACCTTTTGTGCGGCTATGGCGTCGTGCTACAAAGGTTTATACATGCATTGTTGCTGGCCACTTTGAAACAATTCAACTCAGCTCTGAAATTTACGAAATAAATACATCATTCTACCGTTTCTAGATACCAAGTTCGGGCCTCGAAATTAACAACGTAGCTTAGTTTGGTTCAAATCTATATGCGTTTAGCTGAAACACGGATTCTTTCATTTTGCTCTTCAGCAATCAACGTTTTAGCATAGACATAACACGTGCACGAAGAATGGATCTGGAGTTTGCTGAGTGGCATTGTTCCCTAATTACAATGGTTAAAACAATGTAAAACAATCAAAATGATCGTTAAGAGACCCGTAACTCCGGAATAGATCTCCCAATCGAAAAAATTGGTCTCGCTGAGGGTGAAGCCCAGGAAATATCTGGCTAAGATCATGATTCACATTTTAGGTAGGTGCAGTAGTTTTTTCAGAAACCGTGTTACACAAGAAGAAGAAGAACAACAACAACAAGTGAAGAGTTTTCAAATTTACGTGTGGCTCCCTACTTTTACTCTTGCACGGAATTGCATAAAAGGTGGTATAAAGTTGGGAAAAGTTGTCTACTATCTGGCCAAGTTTGGTCGAAATATATTGAATAGAAACGGAGAAATTAATAGTTTTAGTTTTGCTGGAGGGAGGACTTCAATCATATATATACACGGCTATTGATAAAAAGTTATTTGTGAGTTGGTTTAAAGTGAGGGTTAGTGTAAATTCGTGTTGATCACTTGAGGGATGCCAAATACAGATCGTTTGAACACATTTAATGAGTGTTTACTATGCCCAGCAGTGAGTGGAATAGGGCCATGCTAAATCACCTAATCTGCCTTATTAATACTGTTGATCATCATCAAACAGAAACAGCAGCAATGCTCAGAATCAGAACGTGTGGGACCATCTGTTATCAGTTATGATGACCATTGCGTACAAACCCCAAAGCCAACTGAGAAAAAGCTAGCGAGTGTTAACTTCTGCAATCCGGGTAATGGTCAGCAATGGAGGGACAGCCGACAACGGGACAAATCATTTACTAAGCGCATGCTGCCCTTAGACAGATTACCAGCTAGTTATCATAATTATCCTGTCAAATAGTTTCCCAAATATCTTTTAAAAGATGATCGTATTTCATTTCATGATTGCAAAATTTATGTAAAATTATGATAGCTGTGTTTTGTACAATATCTGTTTGGTGTGTATCTAACTTTTAAGACTTATTAAAACCATTTTATTTAAATTAAGTATACAATCATCCTGCTGAACGGGTTAATTGATTCACAATGTAATAATCTGCTCTTTAACTAACAATATAATTTTTCTTTTAATTTCATCCATTTTCCTTTTCTTTAAATTATTTCTTAATTGTTCACTAAAAATGTTGTTGTCACAATTGTATTACAAAATACACTTATTTTTAGACGAATCTTAAACTTTGGATTTTTTTTATTTCACACGTGTCAATTTATTTTCACGTTAACTGTCATTTCCTCATGCCATATGTGTCACATATTTTCCACCATACCTAAGTCAAACCTGTTATCTTGACAAATCATAGCTTCACTGCAAGTCATATGAATAAACAACTATTTATACTCATTCAATTTTTACCAAAGCAGTCGACCCTGTTTCACGGCACATCAAGTGCTAGTCCCTCTGGTCATCCTGGTGCCATCACTCACGTTCATCACTGATTTTAAAACCGCTTTAATTGTGCCTTGTATTTCAGCTAGCTATCAATTTTCACTTTTATTAAAAATACTCCTTTTGTCAATTTTCATTACTTGTTTAAATAAACATGTTGAACACCTAAACCATTTAAACTTTTGTAACGATTTGACAAATTTAAATAATCTTTCTTCCAACGATTATTACAAGATGGTCATTTACTGACTTTCGGTTTCACATTAACCATAGCGATATTACATCTAATTGCTCAGGTGAATTTGGTCCTATTTTACAGAAAATCTAAACTGGTATCAATGAGAATAAAATACATCCACGTAAAGATTAGAATTTTGTACGTTGTATCCAACAGGAATTGGAAGGTAACAAAAACAAATAAAATGCGTTTGACGTAACAATTTAGCTGTCAATTTGCTTCTACTCGCCAACAGTAGCGTGCACAGACATCCGAAAGGGCAGGACCAACTCTCAGTGAAAGGGAACGCTGCGGCCCCCCCCTCTTTCCGGGGGGGGGCTTCCTAGCTTTCTTTTTTGCCCTTTTTAGGGCTCTCGGTCCTTTTTCCTCGTTGTGACCAGCATTTTTCAGTGCAGAAAAGCAAAATAGGCATTTTTTTTTCAAAAAGGGCTGAAAAGGCATGTTTTCCAAAAAAGGCAGGGGCAATGTCCCCCCCCCCCCGCGTCCCCCCACCGTGAACGCCACTGCTCGCCAATGTTTCGTTCTCGCCAGTTTGCTTCTACTCTCAACCTCAAAGGGTACAAACAGAAACTCTCTTCCAACGATTTTATTAAAATTATGTTGATTTACAATTTAAAAAATATATGTTACACCTCACAAATAGCACAGTTGAATTTAACCACCTTGGAATTCTAAAAAAAAGTGCTTTTCATGTTTTTCATTTTTCAATTGTTATCTTTATATGTTAGTCTAAGGTACCTGGTGCACCAGGTTTATCAAATAGGTTATCAAATTTATCAATTGTTTTTTTCAAATATTACTGTGTCACGATTTTGTGGTATCTGCATTGGTATTGTTCAATATGACACCTTTTACTTATCAGAGGTGCTACTTATTATCAGTGTGCATTGTCAACCCTTCAGTCCTCTTTGATACCCTAATCAACTCTAATGCCTCGCATTCTTTTTCTTGATTTACATGCAGAGTCACAACACTTTGTATGGTGTTGCCGTGACCGACCGATTTTCCCCCTACAACCCCCCCCCTTCCCGCCCCCAGGCCAGCCTTTGTAATGACATTATTTTGACTTTGCCCATTTTCGGACCCACTTTTACAACAAGATCCCAACAATCCTGATGTCGTTACTCAAGGGCTCTGCCCAACGATGGATGCCGCAACTGTCAAGCCAAAGACACAGCATTCTGACTCATAATTGAGAGCACATAAATCTCAATAATGTATCACCGTCGAATTTCACGATGATACTGTTGGTATTACAGTTTGTATTCTTTATACTGAAAAATTTCATATGTACAACCATTGTAACTGCTCAAGGCTATTTCTGCTTTTCTGATTTTCTGCTTGCTCCTCAATTTCTAGTACATTGCCATCCCACCACTTCAACCAACTACATTGATCATTTTGCAACTAGAACCCTAATTTAGCCTTCCCCCGGTGCCACAACATTAATTCAAACAATTTAAATCATGAGGCCTACAAAATGTGTCCTACAACTCCCAAGACTCAGTCCTTCTCCTTTCGTTCAACTGAAGCCTTAATTGTTTGTTTTCTATTGTTTTTGTCTGCAAGACCTTTTATTGACTGGACAGATTTTAAAACTAAGTTTTTAAGTACTTTACATGTATGCTCGCAACGCTATAGAACAAAATTCGTAGTCAGCAGACGCAGCCTAACGAAAGTTGCACCAAGTATTTTGAAAAGTGTGTGCGAATGTATGGATGAAAAACTTGAAACCCAATTTATTTCTGCAATTCTAGAAACGTTGACTGCAACTTTTCAACCGCAAATGATACCGACTAGATACGCAAATTTGTCTAAGTTTAGAATGCAAGGTGTTTTTCTAGAAAACCTTGACGCTAAGATTGTTAGTCGATCGATACCTGTTAACGGTAATAATA
>JAHWFP010023097.1:24333-44481 GCA_023313725.1 Lithobius niger
TTGCAGAAATGACTCGAAGTTTACTTAAAAACTTGTGTGAGTCTACACCATATATATTAGTTTGCAATCTTAAATATGTACATTATAAATTAACTTAAATATATACAGATAGAAATTGTGCAACTTGTATTTATTGATAGTTACAACACTTTTAAATTAGGTTTGTTAGTTAACTAAATGCTACCCAACATATCTTCTAAATTTCTGTTAAGCTCTTCAAAGTTCTCAAACAATAACATTTGCTTTGGTATCTTATTGAAAATGAAAGGTACGTATTTTTCTTCCACAGCCTATGTTGCTTGTGTAAGTCATAATTTTTGTTGGTATTTTTACAGTAATTTTTTGCTATGACAATATAGTCTTGTAACTGTTTAACCTTTAATATTTTATTTTCCTTAAAAACCTCCTCAGTTGGTCTTATCCGAAAAACATTTTCACTATTTTATTTTCCCCTTTCTGTAATCTATTTATTAAATATTCTGATGTAAATCCATACTGTTCAATTCTATACCTTAGATAACTAGCAATCCATGCCTCATATACAATTATTTTATTTTTAACATTCATTGTATTCCTAACTTTATACATAATTTTACGCAAGTTACTTATTAAATTAATAATATGTTGTTTAAAGTTCCAGTGAAAATCAATGTAAACTTCTAAGTACTTTGATAATTGTTCAATTTCAATTTTTTTACATGTCTCTTTACAGATGTGTTGAAGTTTTCCGCATTTCATGAAGTGACAGTTTTCAGAATTATTTATTATATGTTTCCATTGAACGTTTTTCATTTTATGCACTGCTATGTTTATTTACACCATTTTATCTTCGCTGATATAAAGTTCATTTTCCATAAACCATCCGTTTAACATGTCAAAATCATACTGCAAGTTATTTATCATGTCCTCATAGTTATAATTTATGGATGTCAGTATTGTATCATCTGCAAACAGGTAAATTAATGCTTTAGAAGAGTAATCACATATATCATTTGCGTATATAAAAAAAACAAGGTTCCCAATACGGAATCGTGGGGAACTCCATTTTTTACTTCATTCAATTTACTGCAATCATTCCCCATTTTTACTGTTGCCTGTCTGTTATTTAAATAACTTTTTATTAAATTGTATATTTTACCCCTTAGTCCTAAGGATTCACATTTTTTTAATAGAATTTCCTGGTCGAACGTGTCAAATGCTTTCCGGAGGTCAATCAATATTGCACCTCCACATTTTCCTTCATTTATACGCTTTCGTTATTATTTCGTTAATTTGTACTAATAAATATGTTGTACCCTTATGATTTGTATATCAATACTGATGTATATTTTAAAAAAATACATTAGTTTTCTCTAGAAATTCTGTAATTTTACTAGCAAAAAACTTCTCAATTTACTTTATCAACAATTGACAGTAACTATATTGGCCTATAATTATCTTTATCCAATTTATTTCCTTTCTTATAAATAGGTCTCAACACTTGTGTTTTCAGTAATTCTGGCCATATCTCACAATATATCATTTTATTAATAAGTTTACATACAAACACTGCTGTGTTTTTTTTTAGTTTGTTGAAAATGTTCTGTTTTAAACCCATCTCTTCCGGTTGCAGTTGTGTCTTTTAGTTCTGTAATGATTTGGATTATTTCTTTCTCAGTAGCATAATTCACAAACATTGATTTCACATTACCTGTTTTATTATTTTTTTGTTTTCCTGAATACATCTTTGTAGTGTTTTCCTTGTCTATAGTTATATAACCTTTTCTCAAATTGTTTCTGGTTTGGTAATTGGTTTGAGAAATTATTATTAAATTCATTCCTTACAGTTGCTATTTCTGTTTCATCAAAGTTTTCATTATGCTTTCATCAATATTTTTATTTTTTTACAATTTTCTTCGGTTATTTCCTTTACGACTTCCCATACTGTCTTGTTTCCTTTTTGTGTCTTTTCTAATTTCGCCTAGTAATAATTTTGTTTACATGTATTAATTTTTTTAGTTATTAAACTTTTCACTTCCGGATATTGCAACGTTTGGTCTTGGTTGATAGTTGTGATTTCTTTGTTTCCATAATTTCTTTTTCTTACTGATAAGTTCAACTACTTATCAATAAGAAAAATAAAATGATAAGAATAATAGTAATACTATACCAAAATTTAACTCGAAGTAGTCATGTAATGTGTGTGGTAATTTAGGTTGGTCGAAACGATTTTGTCCTAAGAAATCTGAGCATGAAAAAACAGGTGAATGCGTCTGTAAGTCAAGGTCAAGATCAAGATGCAACTCGAAGCGTAATGCATGGTGTAGTTGTAGTGAAGATAAAAATAGTGGTCGAACTCAAGACAGGGACAATTCGAACAAGTCTAATGGTCAAAATATAACTAACTATGCGTGAGGTCAGGCAGCGCAGGTTAACAGTAGTGAGTTTAATCCTTGTGCAGCAGAGTTTAATCCCAAAAACAAGTAAGCCAGTCAGACGAAAGTCGAACGCCTGGCGTAGGCTTATTTCCGCCGTCCATTCAGGCGACAAAAATAGCTCTAGCACAGAATCAGCACATCCTGTACGGATTTTACTATGAACTTTAAGAATGAAATTGCAGAAGCTATTTTAGATAGCGGAAGTGCGCTTAGTTACATAGATTTGTCGTTGAAAGAAACTTTAGTAAGCATGTGTTTTGAATTTGTTCAGAAAATGTGTAAAATTCGTGTAGATGATCGGCACTATGTAGAATGCCCAGGATACATCGACGCTACCATCCAAATTCAAGGCAGAACCCATAAGTTCTCTCTTCTGCCAAATACTACTCAACCAGTTATTTTAGAAGTAAATTTTCAGGCTAGAACTAGTTTTCAACCAATTTTACAGAGAACACATTGTATGCTTAGATAAACCAAACAAATTTTTTTAACTTCAACACAAGGCCACAAGATAACACGAATATGACAGTTGATAGTGACAAATTTGAAGAACTTTTCCAACTTTTGCTTAAATATTGTCATGTTTTTAGTTCCAGAGTAGGAAATATTCATTGTTTTTTTCGACATTGACCATCTACTTATAACGCAAAAACAGTTTGCCCAGTCTGATTTTAATGAAATGCAAATGCGCAATTGCGCATGCATGTCGAAAACATATTAAAATCAGGCGTTATTGAGGCTACAGAGGTAACTTGGAGCTCTAGTGCTTTGATTGTACCTAGGAAAGGAAACCAAACTCGTCTTGCGGTAAATTATGTACCGATTAATAAAATTACTAAGCCTCTTACCTCTCCAACACCTAACATAGAAAGCTAGTGTCAAGAGGAAAAGATTGCAAATATTTTTCGGCGATCGATGCAAGGGACGCTTACTAGCACGTGCAGTTAAAAGAACGTGCTAGAGAGCATGCTGCAGTCGTGAATCTTTTTGGGGCTTACAAACCTTACTGGTTCCAATTTGAACTTAGGAATGCGCCTGCTCCATTCTGTCATTTCATGACTCGATTATTTGCACCGATTTGAGAAAAGGGCATAGAAGTTTTTTTATGACATTAGTGCAATAAACGTAACATGGAAAGAACACTACACTGCCTTGGAAGGTTGTTTAAAGGTCAGGTCAGATAGTGGTTTACACATTAACATTAACGAGACTAACTTTTGTGCTGAGGAGTTAGATTTGCTTGGTGATAGGGAAACAACAGAAAACATTAGGCCACAATCTAAAAAAAAAGAGAAGTTTTAGAGCAAAGGCCGTGCCCTACATCGATTAAATCCTTAGGTAGGCTACTCGGATTAGGAAATGAGTTTCGTCGTTTCGTTCTTTACTACTCTCATCAAATTAGTAATCTTTTACTACTGCTGAAGGTAAGGAACCGAAGTTCTTTTGGACAGATAAACAGGAAAATATATTTCAAGATTTAAGGAATTTGTTACTTACCGCACCGACCCTTGTATCTCCAGACTATAATCTGCCATGGGAAATGTGGTCCAATGCTTATTTTGGGTCTATTGGTTCGATTCTGTGTCAACGTGATCCTTTAACTAATAGCTACGGCCACTCAACATGATTTCTCGTCTCTTAATACCTGGTGAGGCTAGATTAGGGATCTGTGAAAGGGAGCTCTTAGCAATTTGCTGTTCACTTAAAAAGTGGTGTAGATAGTTAGAAGGTGGTAAAATAGTAAGTCACACAGATAGTAAATACTTGGTATTTCTATATAACTGCAGTAGTAATCCTGTAGGCCGTATGCCCGGTTGATTTATCTCAGCTTGACGTTACACTTTGCTTTGTTTCTGGAAAATCTAACGAAGTCGCAGATATGTTATTTTGACTGAGGGTAGACGAAAAGGATTACCAACCCATTAGTAATCCGATTCTCTTGCCCGCAATTGACGAACGAACACAACAACCATATTTGTTGTTTAACAATGATTGTTTATGTGAATAAAATTGAAGCAGAACAGTTTACAATTAAGCAGATACGCGAACCAATCCTTTTACTCATGCTTTGCTGTTAACACTAAAAGGTGAGAGAGGGCTAGTAGTCCTACAGTCAGCAGCTATGCATAAATTCGTCAGTGTATGCAGTGGTCACTGATGATGTTATTAACGCTGACGTAAATAAAAATGTTTTAGATCACCCTAATTTTAAGATTTTAGTGCCTAAAGCCTTTTGTAAGAATATTATGATCATGTTGTATGATGTGACGTTAGGTGGTCACTTAGGAGTATATCGCACTTGAAGAGGCTATGCAAAGTTTACACATGGCCAGTGCAAGTAAAAGTGTTCTTAGATATATTCATACATGCAAATTTTGTCAGCAGCATAAGACAAATCAAGGGCGTAAGGCTCCCATACTGGTTTCTGAAGTGCAGTCCGAATATCGAAGAGCTACTGGTATGCTCGAAGGAAGGCTATGCTTTCATTCTCATAGCGGTTGACATGTTTTCTCGATGGGTGGAGCTAGCGCCGTTGAAGAAAGCAAACAGTCCGTCCATAGCAAAACCAATCATAAATGACGAATTTGCTCATCACAAGTTACCACGTTCTTTGGTATTTGACAACAGCAATTATTTTCGTGGTGATTTGCTAATTAGTGTACGTAAACAGTGGTTTAGTAAACCTAAGTTTATTTCAGTGTGACACCCGCAAATTAATTACAGTAAACAAATTAACCGTATATTGACTAAACTACTAGCAATGTATGTAGTTAACACTGAAAACAGGGCTCATAGGAATTAGCCGGACGGGTTAAAACAAATTTAAATCGTGCTAAATTCTAGTGTCAATAAGACAACAGGGTTTACGCCAAGTCTTTTGTTACACGGTTACGAATTTAATTTACCCGAAACACCAATCCCTAAATCAACCCCTAGTGACGTAGGATATCTGTACTAAACACTACGGCGCGTTGGTGTCGTGCTGTACGTCAAATGCTTACATGCTAACAGTCAGAGTGACAGCATCGTACAAGTAAGCTTAATAAACTAAGAACAAGAAAAGTTTTAATTTTACTGCGTAGTCACCTAGAAGCAAAAAAAGAGCCGCTTCATAGGTAAGAAAATGATTCCAAAATATGAGAGTAGGTTTAGGATTGTAAAAATCATTAACTCAGTTACGTATCAACTTGAAAACACAGAAACGGGTGTGCTTGATAAGCATTATCATCATTCTGACAACTTAAAATGCTTAGCCTAATTGAAGAAGGAAGACTGGAAACTGATTTTGTAGAATATTAAATACTTAGAGCAAATTTATTATTTTGCTAACAACCTTTAAAATAATTTTTTTAAATTTCGATTGCAACTAGTGTTAATACAACCTGAGTTTTTGAATTCTGACAATGTTGCATTGATTCAATTTGACTAATGCTTTCATTGGATGATGAAGTTGTAGCTAAAGGGAAGGTACAGAAAAGATTTTTGTGTTCTTTTGAGTAATTTGATTTTGAAAGACAAAGAGAGAAGGTAAGTTTTTGAATGGATCACTGATTGCATATCCTTCAAAGTTTAAAGCTCGAAGTGCTGGTGGGCTTGATGAGGAAAATGCTACGGTACTGACATTTTCTGGATCGGCAAGACGTAGCTCTTGGTCGTACATCAAGCCTGTTGCTCATAATCTGAAATTATGGTATTTACGTATCTTGTTAGATCGTCGGCATTGTAATTTTCGAAGTTTTCTAAGAACTGTCTAATTTGGACATTTGCGAGAAAAACCAATAAAGTCTTGAACATTTTGATTTCACGTTCTTTTGCCCAGGTGTGCAGTGCGTCATTGCCTGGCCCAGTTAGTGAGTCTGCTGATTTGGCGGATTTGCGCGCTGAGCTCAGGTCTTTGACGAGGACGGTGGGCATGCTTGTTACTTTGTTGACCCAGCAACATCCATCTTTGCGGGGTCTTTTGGGTCCTTCAGACCCGGTTGCTGCCGTGCCGTCGACTTCTGCCCAGCCTGCACATGCTTCTGCTTCTGCTCCTGTTCCTGTTCCTGATGCTCTAACTGTTCCCAGGCAGGTGAAGGCTTCGGCTAAGCCTCCGCCTGCCCGGAGTGCGCCACAGAACCCGTCGAAGAAGAAGGCTTCTGCCGGTAAAGCCTCAACTCCGCCTGTGAAGACGTCTCCACCGGGAGAGACGGTGAAACGGTCGTTGAATGGCCAGCTTGCTGAGGGGTCCATTGCGTCCCCTCAACATTGTGATACTACTCTGCCCATGGAGCAGGAAGAGATTTCCTGTTCTAATTCTCCGGGACTTTTTCCTCCTTCCGAGGACAACTTTGTTCTGACCCTCACTCCATCTTTTGATTCAGGTGAGGATTCAGATGTTTTCGGATCGCCCAGAGGAGGAGTTGAGGAGGATGGTGTTGTCTTAAGCCCGCCCTAATGCCTGCGCATACCATCGTTCAGTGGAACTGTCAAAGTTATCGGACCCATGCAGAAGAGCTGCGGCTGCTTTTGTCGCATTGGCGACCTCTGTGCTGCTGCCTTCAGGAAACTTGCTTTAAGGCGTCGGATAATCCGGTTGTTAGGGGTTACTCTGTCTACCGTCTGGATGCAGACCCTGTGCCACGTGCACATGGTGGTGTTGCAGTGCTGGTTCAACACTCTCAGCCGCATGCCAGTGTGCCTCTGCACACTAGATTTCAGGCGGTAGCAGTTCGAGTTTCTTTCCAATTGGATATTACTGTCTGTTCGCTTTATTTGCCACCGGATGAGGTCTTTGGGGTTGGTGACCTGGAGGACCTGGTTCGACAGCTTCCTGCCCCGTTCCTCTTGTTGGGCGACTTTAACAGCCACCATGTCCAGTGGGGAGGACCTAATACTGACAACAAGGGAAGGATCCTTGAGGAGTGGATGCGGAGGGGGGCCGTTTGCATCCTGAACGATGGAGCCATGACACACTGTAACTTGGCAACGGGCAATTGGTCAGCGGTGGACTTAGCCTTTTGCTCGCTGGCCATCCCAGTTCACTTCACTTGGGCTGTCACTGCCGATCTGCATGGAAGCGATCACCTCCCCATTGTGTTGTCCACAACACAAGGGGGTTCTGTGGCTTCCAGGCCAGCCCGGTGGACGCTTAAGCGTGCTGAATGGTCAGCCTTTGCTGAGGCTGCTGTGTTTCAGCGTGCGGTTGAGGACTTTTCTGATGTGGATGAACTTTCCACTCATTTCACTGATGTGGTCCTTGCTGCTGCTCATGCTACTATCCCGCGTACGTCCACACAGCTGCGGCGGGTTCCTGTTCCGTGGTGGACGCCTGCTTGCGGGCAGGCCATGCAGGCCCGCCGGCGAGCGTTGCGTGCATTCAAAGTCAGCCCGACTACTGGCAACTTTGTAGCGTTTAAGCGCTGTCGTGCCCGTGCCAGGTATGTCATCCGTGAGGCTAAACGTGCTTCGTGGGCAGCTTATGTTTCGTCGATCACGTGCTCCACGCCTTCTCAGCAGGTGTGGCGGAAGGTGCGCCACATTTCGGGGAGGAGCGTGCCTTCCCCGGTTTCACAGCTGAAGGTGGCGAATACCGTGATCTCTTCTGTGCCAGATATCGCCAATTGTCTTGCGTCTGCATTTGCGCGGGTCTCGAGTGATGACCGTTATGATCCTGGTTTCCTAGGGATTAAGCGTAGAGAAGAGGCTCGCTTTCTTGACTTTCGCTCTGATGGGCTAGAGGAGTACAATTTACCGTTTACCTGGCAGGAATTTGTTTCAGCTTTGTCCAAGTCGCATGACTCCGCCCCGGGGCCTGATGATGTTCACTATCAACTGTTGAAACATCTGCCTCTTGCCTCCCAGCAGTTCTTGCTGGGGATGTTCAACCGTGTGTGGGCAGAGGGCTCTATTCCAGCAGCGTGGAAGACAGCAGTGGTCATCCCGATTGTAAAACCGGGCAAAGACCCTACTTCTCCTTCCAGTTATCGCCCAATCGCTCTGACTAGCTGTGTCTGTAAACTTATGGAACGGATGGTCAGTGAGCGGTTGGTGTGGGTGTTGGAATCACGGGGATTCTTATCTGTGTCCCAGTGTGGCTTTTGACGGTTTCGGTCAACTATCGATCATCTAGTTGCCCTTGAATCAGATGTGAGGGAGGCTTTTCGCCTGCGTCATCATCTGGTTCAGGTTTTCTTTGACTTGGAGAAGGCGTATGATACGACGTGGCGTTATGGGATTCTCCGTAATCTCTATAACTATGGCTTGAGGGGACAGATGCCACTGTTGCTTTCTGCTTACCTCTCAGGCCGTTCTTTTCGCGTTCGTGTCAGGGCGACTCTTTCCCGCCCGTTTGTCTTGGAGAATGGTGTGCCTCAAGGAGGTGTTCTTAGTGTCGTCTTGTTTGCTATAGGGATCAACCCCATTGCTCAGCAAGCTGCAGTTCCCCAGTCATTGTTTGTCGATGACTTCGGCCTGCGCTTTCGGGCAGCTCGCATGCAGACCTGCGAGCGGCAGCTACAGCTGGCAATTAACAAAGTCCAGACCTGGGCGGTAAGTAATGGTTTCCGGTTTTCTCCGGACAAGACTGTGTGCATCCACTTTTGCCGCCAACGAACACTGCACCCGGATCCTTGCCTGTACTTGGGGCAGGCACAAATTTCTGTTTTCCCACAGGCACGTTTCCTGGGTCTGGTGTTCGATTCCAGGTTGTCTTGGCTTCCACACTTACGCCAGCTCAAAGACAAGGGTTTGCGGGCGCTTAACATCTTGCGGGTCCTTTCGGGCACTTCATGGGGTGCCGATCGCGCTGCCATGTTGCACCTCTACCGAGCCCTTGTCCGCAGCAAACTTGATTATGCGTGTATGGTCTATGATTCGGCTAGTGACTCCACTCTCCAGATGTTGGACACAGTGCATCACAGTGGCCTGCGTGTGGCGACTGGGGCTTTTCGAACTTCTCCAGTGGTCAGCCTCTATGCTGAGGCCTCGGAGCCACCTTTGGCCATTCGTTGGCGACAGCTTGCTATTCAGTATGCTGTGCGTTTGCGTGCTGTGCAATCCAGTCCTGCTTGGTCCATGGTTTTTGGGCCAGACTTGCGAGTCGGTAGACGCAGGGTGGGTAAGGGTGATTTCTGCGATAGGCTCTAGCAGTCCTGTCAGGAGATAGCCTTTGAAATGCCCTGCGTCTTGAGGCTTGGGAGAATGCCAGTTGCCCCTTGGCTTGTCCCAGGTGGCAGTTTCATTTTTGCTCTGGCGTCCCTCCCGAAGGGTTCCACTCTCCCAGCAAGGTACTTACAGGAGTTCCGGCGGCTGAGTTCTCAGTACTCCGGTTATCAGCGCCTGTTTACTGATGGGTCGAAGTCCGACGTTGGCGTGGCGTGTGCTTGTGTGTGTAAGGGTGTAACGGTTGCCCATCGCCTTCCATCAGGCTATTCTGTGTTCTCTGCAGAGCTTTTGGCTCTTGGTTTGGCGATGGAATGGATCCTTGACCTTCAGGGCACGCATTTCATTGTCTTTAGTGATTCCATGAGTGCCCTGGAGTCCTTGGCGAATTACAATCCTCGGAACCCCTTGACACAACGTGTCCAAGCTTTGCTTTCCCGCTTGCCTGGCCAGCGGAAAACCGTGCTTTTCTGCTGGATCCCGGGCCATGTTGGGATAGCAGGGAATGAACAAGCTGATTCTGCTGCGAAAGGGGCCCATTCTGGCCCTCTCGGTAGGGATCTCAGCCTTGTTCCCTCAGATGCCTTTCCAACTCTGCGTCTGAGGTTACACGCTTTTTGGCAAACCTTGTGGGACAGACAGGACGGTAATAAGTTACGGGCCATTAAAGGCACTGTCGAGGAGTGGCACTCGGCGTGTCGCCGCAGTCGCCGTGAGGAGGTTGTGTTGGCCCGTTTGCGAATTGGTCACACCCGACTTACTCACTGTTTTCTTTTGCGGGGGGTTGACCCTCCTGAATGTTCTTGGTGTCGACGGCCACTTACGGTCCGGCACATACTTGTTGATTGTCGCCATCTTGATGGTGTTCGTTGTCGGTTCCATCTTCCGCATGACATTGCGCGTCAGTTGGGCGATAGGTCTGTCCTCCTGTCCGGTGTTTTTCAATTTTTGCAGGAGGTACAGATGTATGACAAGATTTAGATTAGGGGTTTGAATAAAATCTCTGTAATGTGTGGTGCAGTGGCAACCCGGACCACTGCACTGTGACTGAGGTTGGCGCTAATGACCAAGTTGTCGATGCGCCATTAAGCCTCAATTCCCCCCCCCATTTTGATTTTCTGTGGATCTTTCAACAGCTGAGTGATTTTAATTGTCCAAGCGAGATGAATATCTGAGTGAGAAGGCATTTCTGAGGCATTCCTTGGCGTTGAAATCGGAGCATTGCCTTCAGCCATTATCTTGGCGCTAGAAAATTTGCGTGGTTAAGCAATGCAAGTCAAATTAGAAAGACATTCGAATGGTAGCACATGCTTCGCAATAGCATAGACACGAGCCTTTGTTGTGTACTGAAAGTTTTTGATTGTTGAAACACCAGCCTAGTGTGTCATTGTTGAATTTATTTTAGCGCACACTCAGCAATAGCAACAAGTGGTCCTAGGTTAAGTTTTAAGTTGTGCATAACGTCTTTTTATATTATTCTCAAAGTCAGTGTTTATATTAAAAATTCAGGACGAATGTTTACTCGAGCGGGGGATCATGGTAGGGCATTAATTATCATGCCATGATTTGTAGTGCCATGATCAGGCTTCCAATAGCTGTTGCAGAGTATTACCATGTTCTTAGTCACACCCTAAGGTGCTTAGTATGTTTATGATGAGTGCTAAGTAGTGCACCTATATCATGTATTTGGATAGAGCTAAGTATGGTGCGTATCCACATGCCATGCTTATAATAGTTGTATGGTTGTTATGTATTACGCCTGAACGTAGGTCGAGCCTAAGTAGTACATGTGAGAGGGTGAAGTGTATGGGGACACCTGGGGTAGCCTACTCGTACTATTTGGTGCCTTATAAGTAGCAGCCCTGGTGCTTGCTAGCCCGTTCATCTCTGGGCTCCAGCCTGGCAACGCTCCTCTCCTCTACACTGCCAAGGATGAAGCCACCTAAGCTTCCTGAGCTTACACTGAACCACTGCACTGCCTGCGTGGGCTGGAAATAAACCTACTTTAGCCCTAACTGAACTGGTTACTTCTGGTGTGGTCTTGGAACTGCCTTCAACCTTTTCACAAGGTAGATCATTTATGAGTCCCGCATAACAAACCCTCTGCTCTGACAGATATTGCTGGAAGTTATTTTGATTTCACAACCTCCATTCGCCTAAACTCACACTTAAATTCTTCAATAAGGCAGAAAGCTTTATAATTAATTTGGTGATGTGTTTTTAACAATTATCATCCTAAGTCAAACGAGATGAATGTCGTACCACTACAAACCATATTCGTAGGGAAACTACGTCAATGGAATAAATGTTAGATACCTTTTACGTGTCATAGTTTCGTTTAAATGAGCTTGATTAATAAGTTTCGTCTGTACAACAAGCTGCTGCAATGACTACTTAGTGGCAACTAGGCTAATGTAAAAGTAGTAACCATCACAATTATTGCTGGCATCCCCCCAAGCCTCAAGACGCAGGGTATTTCAAAGGCTATTTCCTGACAGGACTGCTGGAGCCTATCGCGGAAATCACCCTTACCCACCCAAGGACCCAACCATGGACCAAGCAGGACTGGATTGCACAGCACGCAAACGCACAGCATACTGAATGGCAAGCTGTCGGCACCTAATCGGTAGGGTTCCAGGGTTGGCTTATTCATTTATTCAACACGGTGCAGATACTTGACGTGGCAACATGATTTAAGGTCTAATTTTCAGCTTTTTAGGCCTCATGTTTTTTAACTGCCATTTTACTACTGTAAGTAGCAGCTAACGGAGAATTTGGTTCGAGAGCAAGCCTATTCATCCATGCAGTTTAAATGAAGCTAATGTGTGTCGTTAAGGAAATCCTTTTGTTTTTATGGTTGCGTGTCTCTCTCTTATATTTAAATGCGACGATCATATGTTATTGTTTCGTCGAGGAAGCCTATTAGCTATAAGGAGCAACGATATTTTAATTTGCCGTGTTCTTTAACAAATTTTTGGTCTCTGAATGCAATGGATAAAACCGTTTTATCTCTATCTCGTGTCGTTCTGAAGTAGAAAACGGCGACACACACACGGGCAGTCGGACAGACGGACAAAGTCGTTGCAATAGTTTTCTCAACCGTTTCGGCTGTACAGAAGACTTAAAAATGAAACCCACATGGCAAACACAAACACCAGTTATCACAAAGGTCACCGGGTTGACTCCAAAAATGAACTCTCACAAAGATAAACATGAATAATAAACACAAAACAGCAATCGATTTATTAAAATCCCCTAACAAAAGGGGGGGGGGGAGATGAGGCTTAATGGCGCGTCGACAGCTTGGTCATTAGCGCCAACCTCAAAAGAAGAAACAAAAGAAGAAGTTTGCAAGTTACAAGCCGAAAACAATATTTTGGATGCTATCTTGTATTTTCATGGAACATTTCATATTAAAGTTTAATTTGGAATAATATTCTCAGGCTAATTGGCTGAAGCTCTTTAGCTCAGGCTGCGGAACAATTAGCTCCATTGCAAGTCTCGCTTGCAGTTGATCAATACAGAAACACATTAAGCCAGTCTCGTTGCACGAACACGACTTCCTGTGTAACCGAATATTTAATTTGGAAAGTGCTTTTTTGATACCTTTTTTAGTTTTCATCAGTCTGGAGGAGGGTGGGAAAGTGCTTTTTGGTACCCACCCATGACGTCAGGTCCGGTGGGGAAGGCTATGACATAACTTCCGATGCGCAGGCTATGATGTCAATTCCGGTGGGCGGGGTTTCCAGCTTTCGTCAATCTGGAGGAGAAGTGTCCTTTGCTACCGTTTTTCGTTTTAATCAATCTGGAGGACGGTGGGAAAGTGCTATTTGCTACCCATGTGACGTCACTTCCAGTGTGTGTGGCTATAACGTCACTTCTTAAATGGGAAGAAGTCGGCAAAGGCATCAACAAAAATATATTGCAAAACGCAGTTGTTCTTAGAATTTTCTGGAATATTTGAATAACCATACATATTTTGTTCGAACAAACAGCTATAAGAAGTTTTAACTCTACATCTACAATATCAACCAAAATAAGTTGTCATCCTACTTTTGCCGTTTCATTGTTGTAAAGTAGTACTCTAAAAGTCTTATTGTGCCACCTTTCTTATTACCATTGCTTAAAAGCGTGATGATAACTAACTTATCATCATACCTTTGAAAGGTTCATTGTTTAAAAGTGTGCTGATGTATAGGTTATACCCATGGTTTGCAACAGTGCCGAGGAGAATACGTGATTTATACCTCCAAGGATGCCAACAGACTCCAATCTGCAGGAGGGTGGGAATTGTGAAAGATGCCTTTTGCTATCTCCTATGACGTCACTTCCGGTGGGTGTGGCTGTGACGTCACTTCCAGTGGGTGTGGAGTTATTTTCCAAGATGATGGTGCCCACGAAGACCGGAAGTAACATCATAGCCAAGATGGCACCACCTATTGATGATGTCACTTCCGGTCACGTGATTCAATACCTACAAGGCCTTAAACAACATTTAGACTATGAGTACACACAATATAAGAAAGCAGGTGAATGTCAACCGTGACCCATAAGCACTTCTGGCTGCCTCTGGTTTTTAAGTGTTGAACAAGACACGCAAATAATGCCGAAAATTAAATCATTTGTGAATATACGACAATTGCGGGTCCATCACTTTATCAGAGAGCAAGCCTTAAACCTATCTACTTCACCTAAAAATTATTTTTTGTATTAACTATAAAGCAATACAAATTGTGCATGAATAGGTTTCATTCTTATCATACGAAATGTAAGGACGCATCGAATGCGCACTTGCTGGCGTCTGGTAATGATTCTTTGCAGACACGTTGTTGTTGTTTGCGGATATGTTGTCGTATATTAATCTGTATGGTACTAGCAACTACCCCATCGATCACGTTTTGTGCAGTAAGCATGACAAGAAGAGAGCGTGACAAGAAGAGACCCAGTGTTAATCAAAACTCTTATCTTATCGTTTGAATGGAAGGAAGTCGGTAAAGGCATCAACAAAAGTATATTACAAACACAGTTGTTCCTTAGAATTTTCTGGAATATTTGCATGACCATACATATTTTTTTGTTCGAACAAACAGCTATCAGAAGTTTTAACACTACACCTACAATCAAACAAAATAAGTTGTCATCCTACTTTTGCCGTTTCATTGTTATAAAGTTGTACTCTAAAAGTCTTATTGTACCAGCGTTCTTATTGCCATTGTTTAAAAGCGTGATGATAACTGACTTATCCTCATACCTTTGAATGAATCATTGTTTAAAAATGTACTGATGTATAGGTTTTACCCATGGTTTGCAACAGTGCCAAGGAGAATGCGTGATTTACATTTCCAAGGATGCCAACAGACTCCAAGCCGAAGGCAAGGTTTCTGTTAGCATCCGAGGAGGTGTAAATCCCGTATTCTCTTCGGCATTGTTGCAAACCATGGATATAACTAATTTCCCCCATGGTCGCTTTTTGTTTCCAATAAATTTGTACCTAAGTGTTCTCCTTCTCATTTTATGTGTGGTGATTTTCATTGCAACAATACTTACTGCAACAATCGATTCTTCCAACAATGGGTAATGCAGTAATCATTATACCAATTAGCAATGAGTAAGAATCAGATAACAGTACGTGCGTGTGTTTCGAACATTCATTGTTGTCCGAATTTTCATTTCGTTGTGTTGCTAAAAATGGCAGTAGCTTTAACCCACTCGAGTCAAGCGGCATTAAACAGTCATTGGAGTCAGTTAGAAGCTGTCGTTAATGTGGTTGAGTTAAATTGTAAGCCTAGTATCCGGAATTTTTATTAAATTTAATTTCGTTAGGCTATACAGTTTCTTGGTTTGAGTTTGAGTTGAATAGTTGAATCGTCCAAGATAGCCTTACAGTCCAACGAACGGACCAATTGCGTTTCCATCGTACGTGTATTTAAAAAAGTTAAATGTTGAATTTAGTTAGAAATCTTAATTTACTTGCAAATTAGGACAGTTGGTAGTTTTCGTATCGTAGTTCCTGCATCATTGCATTTTTACAAAAGGGCTGCGAAGTTATACCTACACTTTTGAACAATGAAATGTTAAGTTGTTCCCATTGTTCCCATACTTTTAACAATGAAATGTTAAAGTGTATTCCTACTTGTACTCCACTTATCCTCCACTTACAACAATCAATTTTCGCAACAATTGAAGTTGGATCAATAGTTTGTAACAATCAACCATAGGTACAAAAGTAAGTTATCATCGCACTGTTAAACAATAGTTATCACTACACTTTTTTGAACAGGCAACCAACCAAAGAAAACAAACGCTAAACTTTAATACGTATACTCATGACCACATATGTTGAAAATTCAATTCGAAGTATGACGTTTTCAAAAATAAATGACTTTTTTTCTTTTTTTTAACCATCGTCTGCAACGCCTAAATGATTTAGCTTTTCTATGGAGGGGAATACCAAAGCCCTAAAAATATTCAATCCCCACAGCGTATTTCTTTCTTTCAAACGCCACCCCCATCATTTTTGGCTGCCTTTTTGTCGCTCCGCCCCCTCCCACCAGATCTAATTCAAGAACACTACGTTACTTTCTTTCACAGTGGCAAGAAGGACTTGAGGTCAAATCAATGGGTCAAAAATTCCTAAAACCTAACCTGGCACCACTGCTCATCTTCGTTGTTGACATTGAACTAGTTTAAAAATAATAATATCATACTTGCAGTAAATAATTCCTCAATTTGAATCGCAGTTTACTTAATTTTTTTTGTAGGTTGACAATTTAGTCGGAAAAACTAAAAAAAATTCACATATCAGTATGTTTTATAAAGTTGCTCCTGCCCAACAAGGAGCTCTTCAATCATTGCCGATCCTAACAGAAACATCATTTGGTTACAAATTGGTTACAAACCCTGTGTTTTCTTTATTCATCTGCCATCAAAGTTCTCATTATTTTCATCTCTGTTTTTTAAATTGAAGATCGTCTGGTCAAGAGCTGATGAAGTCAGTGAGGTGAGCTCAGTAGTAGTTAAAGCAACATATTTGCTATCCGTCAGTTTCGTAACTTTAGCACATGTCTTCTGCTTTTGCCATGCAAAGCGTTTTTGCTATTTAATGCAGTTTGTACTTTCTACAGAATTCTTAATAGCAAAACGAATAAGAAAAGATCACTTTTTTCTGACAACTATAGTACCTCAGTTTGCACTAAGCTTCATCCAGCTGGTGATTTTCACGTTTTTTTTCATTAGACATTGACTACGATACCGTTGCCATTGACTTGGGATATTTGCTAATAGAGTATTGCAACGATGTGTTTGTTTCTCTTTTCTTCATCATTACTGCTAAATTATGCGCAGAAAATTTTTCCGCAGTTAATTCAAATTTGAAGAAGCACTAACTTCAGGCAGGAACGAATAGTCAGAAAACCTCGATTATATCCACCATCAATACGAAAAACTATACAAGCTGGCAGAAGCGATACAAGAATCGTTCTCATTGTTGATTACCGCAATGTTACCATGCCTTTCTTTCGAATTATGTTTCCATACGTACGAAGCTTTAATTGCCAAAGAATATGATTTTGAAGCCTTCGCCGCTTTGTATGTTGCAATTGTGTTCGCATATCGTTTATTTGACATATCTGCAGCTGCTAACAGCATTTTACTGAAGGTAGGTTCCATTTGCACAAATGTTTTACTAAACGTGTGCCTTGGAACAACTAACTACTTAATAATGCATTATAGGCTTGCAGCACCCGTGAAACCACTTGACGGTAAAGAAAACTGAACATTGTCCATAAGTCATCTACAAGCATACTAACAAAAAGTTGAAAACAAAGTGTGACCAAAGTGAGGACAAGTCATGACAAAAGGACGTCAGTGACCTAGAAAGTGACCTTTCACCCATCAATTGCAGGGTAAATGTCACTGGTCTTCCTATTGCTAGAACCAGGAGAACATAAAAAAAGAAAGCTAGAAAGCAGGAGTAACAAACAATATTAAGGCTATGATCCAGCCTATGGTAGGAACAGCAAAGCACTTGGTGAATTGTTCTCCTACCGAAAAATGCATCCAGTTTAGCATGATCTTTAAAAGGATTGGTTTTCATAGCTGAGTCAAATAAAGTAGGCTGAGACAAATAAGATAGACTGAGTCGGAAAACTGATTTGCGAGTAAATCTAAAAAGGCTCTTGTGATGGTTCGAGTCCACAGCAACGGAAAAATTATTATTTTCAATATACTGCTACGATCGCGATAAACATATGACTCGCCATAAGCCACTGTAAATTGAATCAGCGTTTGTTACTTGTTGTTCTTACGAAACCTTATATACTACTGCGAAGACATTGTGTTCTAACTTAGGATCAAACTATGTTTTTTAGTTTTTTCTTTGCCACTTCATTAGATGCATTTTATAACTACGACGGACTGGCCACAAAAAAAACCATTGTATTCCATTGTTATCGAAGCCCCCCCCCCTCCCAAACAGACCGACTACAATACCGGGTCTGCCTTCAACGAAACCTACGAAAACCTTTTCGAAAACTTAAATAGTAGACGATACCTACAAGAGGGGCTGTGCTCATGAATGAAAAATTTTTTTTTTTTTAATGGTAGGTTATACTGCTGTTGGTACGATCCACACACAGGCAGTCTGAAGCGTTTATTCGTCTTCGGAAGCTCGGACCATTCCGTAAACGAAAGTTGTAACAAAGTAACCACCGCCGTTGTTTTAGGGTCGTATTCCACAAAGTGCACTTGCGTGTCGTCATTTGTAAATCGTACTCTGATTCTTTTCTCCCCTTCGACACGAAGCGCTTTCATTTTAAAATTCAACAAGAATTTCATTTTGTTTCTGCTGTCGAGTTTAGACAGTTCCAACATTATTGCCAACATATGTTTTTCGTGTACAGACAGCTCCAATTGCTCGATTAACACTTCTTCGGCTATTTTGATGAACGGCTCAAAGACCTGTTTTGAAGTGGGATCCGTAACGCTTTTCCATAGACCCTCGTCCGTGCTTTCCCAACCTTTCCAAGCGAACTTATTTTCTTCTTCGTCTGGGTAGGTCCATTCCATCGAGTTGAGTCTCAACTGTGTGGTAAGCCCTGCCTATTTGTTAAAAACGAGAGTCGGTCCGCTTTAAATCATGACATTGAGGTATTTACTCAGCATAAAATAACCGCTAGTGGCGTCCATGATGATAATGTATCGTATAGTTTGTTCTTTAATAAAAAATATATATTATAATTTATTCAACAAACATTATTACAAGCAACAAATCACCGAGCCATTCGCTTCTTTTTCTCTCTTTGCTCTCTTTGAGCCAACCTTCTTTTTTCCCTGAACACTATTTTCTCCTCTTCAGTCATTCTAGCTTGTCGGTCTTTTTCCGAAGCTTGTTTTTTCTTTTTCTGGATAGGAGTTAGTGTGGCATGCCTATCCCTATCTCACCGTCTTCGTTTATCCCTGGCTCGCTTCTTCCACTCTTCTAGATTTTGCACTTTCAACTGCCTACTCTCCCTCATTCGCAATCTCCTCATCTCGGCTTCTCGAACCTCGATATTTTCAACTTCATTCAGCCTCTGTTCCACTTCATTCCCGTTCCACCGAGTTTCCGCCTCTTCATCTCTGATTACACCGTCGGACAAACCTGTCCATACTCCGTCATCGGATAAAGACTCCATGAGCAAATCATGATGGTAGCCATCCCCATCGTAGTCGTCATCCTCATGGTAAGAAATATATTTGATGCCAAGATGTCGGATTGCAAAAGTTTCTACTTCGTTTACGAGGAATCTCTTGTTGTCGTAGGCTGACAGTAGGGATTTATTCACCACAGTCATGGCCAGCTGGTGGTGGCTGTCACTGGCGATCTTGTAACAACACCCTCTTTGTTCCAGATTAGAATGGAGAGTCGCCCTATAATCTTCGTAGCTTAAGTGTTTCTCCACGAATCTCTTGGAAATTCCCTTCGCTTTTTTCGTTTCGCTTTGGGAGGTCACGAGCGAATGCATCTTGCTACTCAACCCCACAAACTCTTTTATCGGTACTCCCTTCGTAGCATCTTTCATCTTTCCCAACACTTGCTTGTTGACGTTGCAGAACAGTGGGTGTTGAGGATCGTAGTTGCTAGTGTCGAATCTACTCATGTTTTTAGCCATGTCCGCGTACACGTCCTCGGTTTCGATGTAATAGCACATCGAGTCCGTGTCTGTGAACAGCAGTCTTGCTCGATCTCCATATTGGAGACGTATGTATCGGTAGTGAAATTCGTAGAGAAAGAGTTTGGACAACTCTAGTATGGTGAACCCCGAGTAGGTGGGAAGATCGCACGTCACCTTGCGTACTTTCGAGTTGATCTGAACCAGGTTTTCGTGCAATATCCAAAATGAATCGGCGTTGGGTTGGGTGGAATATTTGATGGCTCGCTTGCTGTCGGTGCATAGCTTGACTTTGAGTTTTTTTTGTTTCTGTTCAATCGTCTTCCCAAACACCGAATTAGGACACAACTTGTGAAATTCCCCTTCAGACGCCGTCTTTGATTCCTTTCGTTTTGCCGTATGAAAATCTATATATTGTTTCAACCAGGGCTTCTGAT
>JAHWFP010023100.1:0-42618 GCA_023313725.1 Lithobius niger
TCCTATTATTGGTCTTCATCGCTGCTTTCAGGTAGTCCGGAACGTCCGTAGTAGTTGGTGACAACTTTCTTGTAGCAAGTTTTTCCGATGGTAACTTCCGGATTTGTCAAGCAACACTCCCGTTTCCGGTTGCAGTCTATTACTGATGCACATGGTTTACCGGTGTCGAGAGTCTTTTCCCTAAAACCTTTTTCTTGCGCCGGACTCTGGCACATGAGTCGTGTGATTTCGGGTGTGTCACTTTTGCCCTTTGCAGTTATTACCGGTACTCGGAAGTAGCAATTTCTTCGTTTGTCTTGTGGAAATTTGCGACAGCATGTTGTGGCCGTATCACCACAATCCGTTTTTTTCTTGCAAGTTTTCCCTACGCTGAAGTCGGACGCATTTACGCTTGGAACTTTCTGAGGACACAACCATTTCCTTGTGACTCCACCCTTTTTATTTGACTGTACAACTTCACCGTTCAACGAAATTCCCAAGCAGCAAAACATACACAGAAGAACCAGAGCGTAACAAGACATGGTGAAACCCCGGGTGTGAACTTACGTTTCAGGATGGGTGTGTTACTTCTTCAGCCACCGACTGCCAACGTGTAAAAGATTTGGCTTAGCTGTGTGTTTGCTGTGACTCGGTTAAGTGCCAGGTGATAATTTAATCGTTAAATGACACCGACGCAGCTTTTTTAAATTGCAGCTTGTATCGAAATTAATTGTCCTTCTTAACAAATTCACAATGGTTACTAATCAACTGTTATAGTGAGGTCATAGGAATTTATGGTCGTTCTTTTTAACGTGATTAAGCTACGTGCAAATACGCAAGTCGTTTTCCTAGTACTCATGTAATACCAGCCAGTGGCGTAACTTAGTTAGTGTGGGCCCTGGTGCAAGAAATTATAGCAGGGCCACCTCCTTCCCCGCATCGCCCCACATAAGAAAATACATGAGATATATACTAGTTGGTAGCCCGTCGAAGGACGACATATGCTTGTAAAATGGTATCTAGTCCCCTGGCCCCACTTCCCCCTCACCCCGTCGCCTTAATGTCAAGAACTACTAATTTTAAGTTTTGGAAAACGATCGTTACGAACACAGGAACAAGTAAAAAATAAATAAAAAATAGAGAGCAAGTCTTGCACACGTCTACATTGCTGTTTTCCCATGCAGATAGGCGGAGAAATACAGGAAAGGATCCGGTAACCCGTGGATACAAGTAATAATAACTGAGATATAAACCAACAATAAAATTGTAAAATTATTTATCTCTATTATTTTCACTCCCTCTTCCCTTTTCTTTTCGTCCTTGCTTGCTTTCGTTTTATTTTTATTTGTATGTGGGCCCCCCTCTAGTGTCCTTCAGCGTGGGGGGGGGGGGGGGCCCCAGCACCCTTCACGTTACGCCAGTGATACCAACTTTTTGGATGCATAGTTTGCAAGACTTGGTCGCTCATGTGCACGTCCATGTTTCACCGAATTTCGTTTGTTCAATCAAATTTTTGTGCACATTGGCTAACAAACACTGATTTTCGTTTGCTTCGTTCACTCAATCAGCGCATCCTGTGACTCAATATCCCTCCGCCCCCGTCCACCCGCCAATGATCCCCCAATTTCTAATTGTTACTTCCATTATATTTTTCCACTGTTTATGTTCATGCTAGCGAAAATAAATAAGGCTCAAGCTGCCCCTTCGAGAAGCATGATGTCCTGAAAAGCTTTCCTCCAATGCTTGCCCTCCTACCAGCCGCCGCTCTCACTGTTCCTCACACTTCTTGATTTCTACGGTCTTATTATGTATATTGTAAAAAAAAAAATTCTTTTCTCCCCTCCCCCCTACGCCGGGCCCACTGTAGGGTAGTATATGAGAGACTACCAAGCTCGTATAGTCACTCATACTACCCTCACTGTGGTTCTGGAAGGTTGTTATGGCAATGACAACTCACCTTTCTTCCTTATTCTTACGAATAAAGGAGGAGGAAGTTTCTGGAGCCACGTTCTGACAATTTTAGTGGCAATCCCACGTTTGTGTGTGTACCTGCGTCAGCAATGCCGCCAGTAAAACCTTTCGTTATTGTATTTTCTTGAAAAACAGCAGAATGTTGGTGAGCAACTGCAAAACGGCCGGTCAGGTCGTACCGCCCGTCGAAATAGGTTCGACAACAGTTGGCGTTGAGCTTGTCGGTGAAAAACAAAGTACCCGTATCATCGGTCACAAATCGGAATTTACTGCTGACGCACGAACGGGCCGGATGTAACGCACCACCGCGTTCAGCCGCCAGCGTTGTTCGCCAGAGGGCGTGGACCGTGATGATGGCCGACGATTCAAGTCGAGACGTCGTTTCTCGGTTTCTTTCGGCATCTTTTCGAGAATGAAATGTTCACCTCGTAAAGCGAGTGTTCACCAGTCATATGGCTGAGCGTCGGCAGAGCCATGATCTGATCCCAGCAGCTTACGAAAGGGGACCGGGTAAAGTCCAGGCATGACCTACCAGTCTTGGTGCAGAGTGAGAGACCTCGGGCCCCCGCGCTCTGGGCAACCAGGTCGTGCGGCCAAAAAACAAGGCGACGTACAGCTCGGCCACGTCAGTTTTTCATTTATAATTATCGATCACGTGGTGAAAAATGAACACGGAAATAAGTATGGTCGCCCTGTGGGTCGCCTGCACGCCGCACGGGATCCCAGTGGCCGCTGCGACGGACTGGCCGTGGCGGTCAAGTGCGCGGTGCTACGTATACCGTAGACATTCTTGTTGGCCGCAGAGACCTGGTTGCTTAGTGCGCGGGGGCCCGTATGTCGTCGAGTAACTTTTTTTATTTTTTTTTTAGCAACTATGGGATAGGGTAGTGCCGAAAAAGACATTGCACCGTAACTTGGTATTACGGTCAAATGGTGTCGCACTTCTGGTTAAATTTGATAGAAACGGAAATAAATACTTCCAGGCTGGAATCAGTTGACATATGGGGTTTATTTCTATGCCGTGGCTAAAAGAAGGAAGTTAAAAGGTTTACCACGACTTACGGCATTTTCGGTAGTTGATGTTGAAAAGAATGTTCGACTAAAAACCTTTTTGACTTTCCTTCAGTAGTCCTAAATTGAAAAAGGCTCGACCTGCATAAGGCCAGAATAGCATGCCCTAAATCGGTCCGCGTTGGTCGAGCAGACCCTAAATCGGTCCGCGTTGGCCGAGCAAAAGTAGAGAAGAGAAAAAAAACAAAGGAAAGCCAGCAGGAGAATTTAGGTTCACGCATGCGTGGGAATGCACACAATTTTATATACAATATTTTACATTGCACTATGTTGCATAACAAATTCTTAAATAATGAAAGAGGCCATAATAGTCCACTGGTCGCCCTCAGGGGCCCAGTGCAGTGGAAAGTGCCAGCACTAAACGAACCTGAGGGCACAAGGACATCAGACGCAAGACAAGCCTAAGGGGTCAAGTTGATAAACGCCAGGACGATGGAGATGAAAATATGAGGGTCCTATGTCCCAACGAACCAAGGCCCATCGTGTAACAGCTCCAGGAGGTAAGCTCTGCCCAAGGCCAATAGGCAAATAGACGACTGGCAAGTTCAGTCTCTCCGATGGTTCTAGGTAATAATCTCCCTGTAAAAAAATCTTTTCCTGCAAAAATGTCTCCGTAAAAATCTCACTAGGAAAAATGTCCCACTTTTAATGTTCATAAGTTTAACTAACTTAAATAACAAACAAAATTGCCTTACATAACATAAATAACAACAACAAAAAGCTCTAACCTTACCTAACCTAACTAAAATACATGTCGGAAATGCCAATAAACCAATAAATAAATTAAGAAATGTTCAGGTTCACTAATTAAGGATTCCCTTTACGTGTTTGCATCTTTGCGGGTGCCACCTGGGAAGATTTTTTCAAAAGGAGATTTTTTTTCCCCTAGGAGACATTTTTCCGTGGGAGATTTTTACCGTGGATCTGGACCTCCCCTCAAATTCTACCATTCTGAGGACTTTTTTTTATTTCTTTCTTTTTTTTTTGCTTGCTCAGCATCTTATTGTGTGCGCGGCGCATCTTGAGTCCTGGACGGCCACCATTGTTTTTTTAACCATCTTAGATATCAACAAGGCACTCGCCTACTGAAAACGTAAAATCGATTACCCGTGTTCGTTCTGCGGCGAACTCAAGATGGGCCGCGTACACTATAGCTGCGTGTTGTGACACATTCACTGTACAAATTGACATATTTTTAAGGAAACCTAAAAATACCATAATTTTGGGCGGCGTAAAAATCTCCCCTCCCCCTTCCTCTCCCTTATCCTCTTCCTCCTTTTCCTTACACTATGAATAATAGCTGAATGAGTAAATAAATGGATTTATTTAGCCTGGCAAACAGTACAAAATATGATATTCCCCCCCCCCCCCCCACACACAGAAACACACTAGAGCTATTGCTCACGTATGTCGTGTTGGCTGCCATAGCAAAAAAAGCAATAAAACTTATGTACAACACAACTTATAACTAACGCAGAGAAAAGTTAAAACAATAAGACAAAAAAAAAGCAACATAAACATACATGAAGATCCACGATGATGGAAAATACAAACTGATATAATACGTATAGTAAGTAGTACAAGGAAAAAAATATGGTACAAAAAACAACACAGAACAATTAAATTACAAAAAATACTATTAATATTCTTTAACTTACAATTTTAAATAAATTTTCAAGGGCTACTGATCAGGGCCGTACTGATATCTTTAGCCAAGCTTTAACTGGAGCTCTAACTGGAGCTGATTAGGGTCAGTAATTTCTTTTAAGTAGTTAGGCATGTTATTAATATAATAATAAGCAATATGTTACCGGAACAACTGGTCTGGTCTGGCAAGGATCACTGGGATCGCTGACTGCCAGCCTAAAAAGGGGGGTAGCATTTAAGATGCTTGTAAAAGAGTGAAGAAAATATAAAAAGGGAATCTGAAGGCGACAAGGTGAAGACGAAGGCAAAATAAAACAATTTAAAAAGCTTTTGTAAAGGTAAAAAAAAATTGAAAAATTGCATGGCCAATAGAAAGGTGGGATAGAATTAGGAAAGGTGGGATAGAATTTCCACTGCAGTGCTTACCACCAAGGTTAGACCTGCAAAGGGACACAAAGGTCTCTGATGGTATCGCAAATCGAGTGGAAAAGAAGGAAACGGGTTGATGGCCATTTGTCGTATAACAAAACAATGAATAATATATGTAAAAGAATGTAAAAAGTTTAAAAGTCTTTATGTGAGTAGGTCGCCGCATTAAGAATAAAATAATTTAAAATGAAATGATTCGCTTGAATGCAGTGAAAAATTGAAGAGACACTTCAGTAGAACTTGTCAAAACAAAGGCATGAACGCGGCCTTCCTCGTTTCAGCCGATTTCCTCGTTTTCCTTCCTCGTTTCAGCTGATTTCCTCGTTTTTTTAGCTTTGCAAACCTCCTAAAAATGCATTAAAGACCCTATTGTGCGCGCAGCGTAACTTGAGTCCTGTAGATATTTTATGAGCGGCTACATTTTCCTGGAGGGAGCTGCTTTAATCGACGGCCGCCATTGTTTTTGTAACCATCTAGGATATCAACAACGTGCTCTGCTATCGAAAACATACAATCGATTATCTGTGTTCGTTCTGGAGCGAACTCAAGATAGGCCGCAGACACTATAAAACTGTACAAATTTGGTGGCTTTACTCCTAATTTCTCTTTTTCAACCAAGAGTGACTTTCATGCCTGAAACAAGGAGTTGAATGTAAAACGTTATACACACGATTCTGGTATTTTAAGAAATCGGGTTTGGTGGTTTGAGCTTAATAACCGCCAGCAACACATTTACGGATGGTACCTAACTGTTTGCTGAGACAGGAAATTCCAAGCGGGGACCACTTTTACGGCAAAGAAGTATCGACGGTAGTCAAGTCTCGTAGTGGGAATGGCAAGATTGTAGGGGTGCCCACGAGTCCAAGTAGCTGAACTAATTCAAAACGATGTAGCTAAATAGGCAGAAAGCCAAAAAGAATTTTAAACGTCAAAATGAGATCGGCCTTAAGTCGACTGAGCTCCAAAGAGTCCAAGTCCAGTTGAGGAAGACGCAAATGGTATAGGCAGCATGCCTCAAGCCAGTCAATGATTTGGTGGAAGCGCCGCTGGAGCTAGATGGATTCAAGGTGGTCGATATCCTTAAGAAGGTATGGGGACCAGACTGGGCTGGCATCCTCCAATAATGGCTGGACGTAGATCTTGGAAGCCCATAGCTTAGTATCCAGACATCCAGACGTACAAATCCTTAGGACGATAGCGACGATTAGCGTTCGACAACATGTGTCCACAATTGACATTCGATTTTAACCCCGAGTGAAACCAAACACCAAGATCCTTTGCCAAATTAACTTGAGGATGAGGAATGTCATCCATTGCGTCAGTACACATGGGATTTAAAATTTGCTGCGAAGGAAATATAATAATAATAAAAAGGTTTAACCACAGAAAGTTGGTAGGGTATTAGAAGGGTGAAACTGCAACACTATTCCCTGTACATAAAAAATGTATGACTGAGCAAGCGCTATTCACAATACAAATTAGCTGCACTTATGCCTTTATTCTGTATTACCTTTAGTTGAATGACAAAGCCATTATAGTGTGCGCGGCGTATCTTGAGTCCTGCACTTATTCTGTGATCGGCTACGTCTTCCTGGAGGGGGCGGCTTTAACCGACGGCCGCCATTGTTTTTTTTTTTTTCGTAACTACTTTGGATATCAACAAGGCACTCTGCGACTGAACACGTACAATCGATTATTTGTGTTCATTCTAGGGCGAACTCAAGATAGGCCGCGGACACTATAGATTCATTCCTAGGTGGTAATTGGTTGCTAAACGAATTGTAGAATGCTAATAATTCAGTGGAAGCCTAATTAATTCTGTGGTCATCGTGGCTGAGTGGTGAGAAAGCTCAGGCTGGTTGCTGGAGGTTTGCGGAGCTAGTCGAACCCCTGGAAATGGGACCTTGGCAAAGTCCCTGCTTGGACTGCCGGCCAGGGTAGCGCGAGTGGCTACCATGCTCCTTAAGCGGCTATGGGAATTATTCTGGCAAATTCTGTACAATCTTTCGACCCCTACGAGGAGGTTTCCCGGATCGAATCCCCGGGTTGGCACCTCCCCTTACCAGATATTTTTTTTCTGCTCTAAAAAGTCTGGTAATGAAAAAAAAATGAGCCGGTTCAGCCATACGAGCATTGAATTGCTTCTGCTGACTTAACGCTCAAACGAAATTAATTGAAAAGAAAAATTAAAACTCTGTAAACACGTAAATGGCGGACCGGCAGGATACGTAGCTGTTGAAAGATTTGGAATGAGATGAGGAAGAACCGTTTTTGGTCATGTAAAAAATCAAAGGCGTTAGCTAGCGAGCGATACAAAATTGTTCTGAAAACTTTCCTGAAACTCCCATCAACCAATAACCGCGTTAACTTAAAAGTACCGTGAATTTCGGAATTATGCTAAGCAAAATGCGATAAAAATGTGTATTTTTTTTCAGCTTACACCGACATTTAATGATGATCGAAGAGCATATCGTTTTCCCGTGCCCGACAGGTCGAAAACGGCCTCACATTGGCTACTTAATTCCAACGATCAACGCATGAGGTCGCCCCGCACTCCACAAGTGCCATTAAGCGTCAAAAATGACAAACGTCGACTCCATTTCCCGCCCTCCTCCCGTTTCGTGACTTTCGTCAAACTGGCCACATTAACGTTATGGCATTCGAAGCGATTCCTCGAAAATGCAGAACAATTTTGCAAATGCTTCCAACGTCGTCATACGCGTCGATGCGCGTAATTGCAATCCAAAGTCGTAAAGTACGGCAATAGGTACCCTTTCACCAATGTTTGTACTTGTTGCTACTTCCTTTTAACGCGTAAATTCTTGTTGAATGTGCACGTTAACCCTTTTTTTTACGACGCGTTTCCGACTTGGAAACGTCTGATGATGCTATAATTTTTACACCAATGGCGAATAAACACCCAAGACCGTTAAAACGAAGCATGATTCGTGTAAAGTTTTCGTGCTGTTTGGTGAATTTTTATGCTCTGTACGAGTGCTACGTTTTACCCATTATAAATTTAAATGCAAAACGTTGTGTTACAAGAGGGATGAAAGAACGTGGACCAAGGTGTTTAAGCAGGTAATGCCTCTTCTCGAAAAACGCGAGGTAAAGTAGTACCTGCTTTTCTCAACGGCACCAGAGGGCGATATGGGTCGAGTCTCTCCAAGAAGGCATTGCGTCGTGCCAAGCAAGCAAACCCATCGGAGCGGCCGGAAAACGTGAAATAAAAATGGCGGCATCAATGGCTTATCCACCACGTGATAGTGACAACACCTTCGAGAATCGACGATGTACTCTTGTTTGGCCAGTATTTGAAATTGATAGTTTTATTCTGTGTTCAATTCAAACCATTTTCATTTCGTTGCAAGAAATTTCAACCTAGGATGAAAATTAACCCGACTGCGTGGCTTCTCGTAATACAAAACCATGCGTTATACTAAGAATTTATAGAGTTGGGGAGGAGAATTTGTAACTCTAAAAAGTCCCTTTTGAAACGTGTTACATTCATTCCTATTAGTTACGTCCGAGTTTTCAGAGGGCGCCACGTGTTTGTTCCATTTGGTAATTCTGGCTAATTTGTCAGCCCAAATCTAAAGTAAACTAAATTGCAAGCAAGCTAAACTAAATAATAATTAAATACAAGCTATACCACGCACAATGGCTGTTTGCTGTGACGTGCACATCACGTGATTGGGCTAGTCCAATCAGATGGCCAAACAGCCGTTGTTCTCGTTCGTCATTGGCTAACTCATGGTGACGTCACAGCAAACAGCCATTGCGCATGATATAGTTTCGTTTAATTTAGTTTAATTTTAGGCTATTGCAACGACTTTGTCCGTCCGTCCGTCGCTTTTTTCCACTTCGCAACGGTACCAGATATTGACGACCATTGTTTACAACGTTAGATTCAGTGTGAGAAGTTAGTTAAATAATATGGCAAATTAAAACATCGTTACTTCCTCATAACTAATAGACTTCTTCGACGTAACTAAATTAAATAATAACATTTGATCGTCGAATTAAAATCGAAAATTAAAATCCTCAATAAAACCAAATGGATTTTAGCATCGTTTAAATAATCTCGTCGCATTGTTGTATGAATCATTTGGCTTACCATCGAACCAAATTCTCCATTAGGCCTATCTTCTACTTACGAAATTAAAACTGCATTTTTCAGATTAGGCCTAAAAATGAAAATTATGCCTAAAATCATGTTACCATGACAACGTCAAGTTGCTACGAGTCGCTGTTGGCTTCATCAACAGCGTGTCTCTCGTCACTTCCCTACTACTATTGATCTATATAGGCTACGTTGCACATTACGTTATAACACTGTAACTGTGTGCCTGAAGGTGCACCGTGTTGCACAAATGAATAGGCTTACTATACAATC
Source organism: Lithobius niger (assembly GCA_023313725.1). NCBI lineage: Eukaryota > Metazoa > Arthropoda > Chilopoda > Lithobiomorpha > Lithobiidae > Lithobius > Lithobius niger. The sequence continues at coordinate 9,494 of JAHWFP010023100.1, forward strand.
CATGTCTCCGTTAGCTGCTACTTACGAAATTAAAACTGCTGGTTAAAATTAGGCCTAAAAGCTGACAATTACGCCTAAAATGTAAAACAGGCCTAAATGCTAACACATTTTTAACCGACAATTGTGATGGCTACTGCTTTTAGATTAGTATAATAGCGATAGCTGCTGTAGTGCATGATAGAGGTGTGCGCCTCAACATTGGAAGTGGAGGAACTGTACAGAAGACCGGTGCGGCTAGGCAGTCGCTGTAGCCGCTTGTTTAAAGTTGTCGAAACGTTTTAAGAAGCCAATTTTCAAAATTCTTCAACTGAAATAAATAGTTGATTTTTACCAGTTTTACTTTTAACTTTGGGAGGGGTAAATGGGAATGCAAAGGAGGTACAATCCCCTTTTACTGCCCTTCCCTATTGCGTGCACCACTGCACATTTTTGCAATCCGCGTTACATTTTCCGAACATGTCTCTTAGGACTATTTTCCTGTGGCTTTAATTTGTACCTCTTCTCTTTAGCACGTCATATTTCGCTGTTAAGGTACAAAGTGCAAGTGCTGTAAACTCGACGTTAAAATTCTGCGCGAATTGTGTTTGTTTTATTGTTATTTGATGGTTGTTGCGGGCGGAGATTCCGTTGAACCAGTTTAAAGGTTCTTAATGCCCTTGACTTTTAGTTGGGTGTGCATTGTTTTGAAAGACTTGTAAACTACCTGCTGGAATTCCAAATGGAACCAGAGTTCATCCAACGCGTGTAACATTGCAGAGGGACCGACTCGTCGCCGGATTCTCTTAATTGTACGGTAACGTGTTTATTTTTGCATTCATATTTCTCGTGAAACGGAACACATACCAATGTTCTGAGGTTTCGGTGTTGCCTTCGCCAACGAAAAAAATAATCCGACTAGAGTTGAGTCGAGCAGATGCTGGTGTAGGTAAAAAAAAAAGAAACACATTTAAAAATAAATAAATAAATTAGCAACCTACATCATTAAAAACGTATGATGTGCGTGCGTGCGTGCACGTGTGTGTGTACTTCTACTCCTCTTGAACCAAAGCACCTACAAAGAGGGGTAGGCCTAATGAAAGATAATTAAATTGCGCTTCGTTAGGGCTATTTTCGTAGCTGCAACTTGACTTTATGACCCTCAAATACGCGTAAAACTGCCCTGAAACCCTCGCTTTAAAATTAAAGTTCTCCAACGGTCCGCATTTTTCTTGATGCATCTGTTTTGTGGGGAAGGGAGAAATTCTAGGCAAACCTCGTGTGGGGTTGTAGGTTACATTGAAGGTGGTGTAAAACTCGTCCCGTTTATCCGATTAACATGTTCTTTTCGCCTATCAACTTGGTTTAGCCATGCACATATTTCCCTAATTATTGGGGCCTTATGTTTACTTCTGAAAAGCACAAAATTAATTTGTTTCTGAGGTGAGGGGGCAGGGCACCCCTATGTAAACCAAGTAAACCAAGTAAACGTTTCAGAAATATCTGTTTGGGTAGTTGATTAACCTGGACAGAAATTGTCTAGAAAGCATGATTAGCATTGTGAGCCGAACGTGCTTTCACCTTTCTTTCAATTTTTATGTTTTGCAGCTTTTCTGTCTTTTATTTTATTATTAATATTTTTTTATGGGTCTGCAATTTATTACTATAAGTATTGATTATTTGCCTATTACATGATTCAACAATTCAAAATTGGTTTTGAACGATATCAATTGTTGACTATATTATATATTGACTATAAATTGTTTGTTTTTGCTTTACTCGTGTTTTCTTTGAGATTGATTTATATATTTCACTCCTCTTTGTATTCTGCTTTTATCTCCCTTTTCATATAAATTTGCACATATTAGTGTTATATAATATTCTACACTTTTTTATTTTATTTCGATGTGTTTTGTTGTTGTTTTTTTGGCGCCTAGCCTTTGATTCTGTGTGTAAAAGTGCTAGTTTCAATTGTTTTTTTTTTTTGTTTTTTTGTCTGCTGCTCTCAAACCACACTCGAGCATTTAATTAGCTCTTGTGGAATGAGTGTTTGCTTTTGTGCTTTTTTTTTGTAACCTGTGGTGGATGAATAAACTTACTTACTTACTCATACAAATGCCCCTTCCTCCCCCCCCCCCCCCACACACAACTTGGATAAATCTAGGTGTAATGAGTCAGTTACGTTTCCTCAGTATTCTTTCAGCACTAAGCGTTACCCAGAGAGACCAACAATAGAAATGAAATACTCAAAACGTTTTTATTGCATTTGGAAAAATGAGATCAATAGTTTTCCCACTAATGTCACTGAAGCTGCAGCATGTATCCTCTTTAGCTTCAGAAGACAACATTTTTTTTATATATATTTAGTCAATCATGCGATTGGATTTGGAGGCCTCTTGATGGTTAGCCGTCCACTCTTGCCGCTCTGTTGTGCATGCTCACTTTGTTTGGGATTCCCGGGGTACTCCAAACAGCGCTCGTAGTAGTTGCAATGGGGTTGAAGAACTATTCTATAGAAGGTGCCCTGTTACCCCGAGCTTAAAAAGTAAATTTGATGTCATTAATAGCTTGGGTACAAATAGTGGTGGCGTGGTTTTACTTCGTTACGGGATGTGACTTGTAAAGTAAATGGAAGCTAAATACCTAAGACCATAGATGGGGAAGATATTTTGTTTTCTTTATCCTGCTGAAATTGGAAGGAAACGTTAAACAAGAGCATGATCCATTTTGGATGGGTTTTCCATTCATTTCCTGCCTGCTTGCCTGGATGAGCGCCAGCTACGCTCACGCTTTCCAGAACTTTGTTGCGGTTTATTTGTGTTTTTGAATATTATCAGGGATGAAGCCAGCTGAGTTCTGGTGCTTCGTTGCAATGTCTGTCTCTGTAACGAGTCGCTACGGATCGTCCCTAGTTAGCAGCCCCTACAAGGCGTAAATAAATATACACACATTGCTGTCAATAATATAAAGGAAAGAGGGAAACAAGCCAAATGGCGAAAATCATACACTAGAAATAACGTAGCACAGTACGCCACCTTTATGCAATTACATTTCGTCGGAGTGGCATGACCCGGATGCGAACTGACAACCCAATTCGTCTCGAGATCACGGACACAGCGCCTTTATTGATGTGGTCACTCCCCCATCGGTTGTCCCAGATAACTGACCAAGAGGTCCAGTAATCTGGGCCCAGTGTTGCACGTATTGGGTTGCCAGTTCGAATCCGTGTCATGCCACTCCGACGAAACGTAAGTGCATTACGTGCGTAAGTGTACGACGTTATTTCTAGTGTTATGACAGATTTTCGCTGTTTTGCTTGTGTTTCTCTTTCGCCACAAGTAGAGTCTTGTCTAGTGTGTACTCTCTAGCTGTTGAACCGCCAAAAATGACAGCATCTATAAAGACGCACCTGATGTACGCTAAATTATTTAAATATTTTTGGTCAGTTACTTCGGTTATTTCAAGATGTTCACGAAGTGATCTTAGAAAGTTTTGGTACAATATGTCCAAAAGGGTAAAAAAAAAAAAAATTGATACTACCCTTTTGGACATATTGTACCAAAACTTTCTAAGATTACTTCGTGAACATCTTGAAACAACCGAAGTAACTGACCAAAAATATATCGGTTACAAAATTTGTCAAACCCCTACCGAAATTACGATATCCCATACAAATTACATCAAAGGCAAACTCACTTATTTCGGACTAGAAAATGCCAATGTTGTAAAATCATTCTCTGCCACACTAAAACCTTTCGACGAATCATTAGACTCATCACCATTTGAAAGGAAACCATGTTTAGAAATGCTTGGTTCACTCATGTATTTAGGCATTCACACGCGGCCTGACATAACTGTTTTCTGTTGTCCAACTAGCAAGATTCTCCACTTCGCCAAGACTTGCCCATCTGACGGCGTTGAAACGCATTTGGCGCTATCTGAAAGGTACAATTCACTGGAAATTACATTTTTCCGCAGCATCCACTTCACATCTACAATGCTACTCTGATGCTTCCTGGGATTCGTCAGCTCACAGTCGGGGAGCCAGTGGAATAATCATGACCTTAGGCTCGTCCCCAGTGTTGTGGAGCTCAAAAACCCAAGCTCTAGTTGTGAGGCAGAAGTGTCCTCTATGTCAGATTTAGTGAAAGAACTCATGTCAGTGCGTGGATTGTTATCAGAGGTTTATCCGCAATTCCTGACTTATCCAGTGCCATTATACACTGACTCTAGATCCGCAATAGAACTGATGACAAATGGAAGTGCGCAATCCCGCCAATACCTAAGGAAAATTCAGTATGTTCGAGATGAGATAAATCTCGGAAATTTACAACTCGTCTTCTGTCCTAGCTTGGAGGTGCCGGCGGGCTTACTCACAAAGAACCTGGTATCTACCAAAGTCGAACATGTCATGAAAGCATTTTTTGGACTCTATTGAAAAATAAAAAATAATTTTTTTTTTCCTGAACCCACGGATTTGTTGTAACCTGATATGTCGATATGTACCCGATTTGTACTTACTTTTGCATGGATCTGCGTATGTTTTTCTTTAGCAGAAAAGGGGATCGTTAAATTTCTTGCCTTTAAAGATTATGTTTAAGCAGGTGCCTGCTGGCATCCTTGTGAATGTCTCAGAGTATATACGCTTGTTTGATTCAGGTTATTCTGTGTAGCAGGTTTTGTGACCTATTTTAGATCACGAAGGGGGAATGTTGTTTGGTTAATTACGTTGATCTCTTAATAAGGTGACTGTAGTGGGTTAAATGCCTATAGTATTGAGGTTCAGGACGTTTGACATTGCATGCTATTGTTATGCATGGTAGTGTATTGTTGACGGGGTTTTTCCTTCGTCTTGAAAATGTTACGGCGTAATGTGGAAGAAGCAGTTATCAGAAAACTGTAGATTCCTCCAAGGAATATTTCATGGCATTGCTGCATTAAAGCTGAGTGAAGTTTGCAGTACATCATCCTCTGCCTTCCATCATTCCTCTCAACACAGCAGTATAGCAACCCGGACCACTGCACTGTGACTGAGGTTGGCGCTTATGACCAAGTTGTCGACGCGCCATTAAGCCTCAATCCCCCCCCCTCAACACAGCAGTATAGTTGAACACCGTTCTGCAAAAATGTGTCAAGCCACGTAAACATATTTTTGAGATAACGAGTGTTAATGTTCTTTTTCATTAAAAAATACAGTGTTGTAGTAGCATTACTGTTTGCTTTTATATAGAAGAACAGTAATGCTACTACAACTCCGTATATTTTTTAATGAATAAAGAACATTGACGCTCGTTATCTCTACAATATATTTATGTGGCTTGACACATTTTTGCAGAATGGTGTCCAGTTATTTTTTTCTTTTTCAAGCAAAATAGGGGAAAACTTCAGTCATGGGTTCAGAGTGTATGCCCGGCAGTTGAGACTTGGCGCAATAATGCTACAAAGTTGCAGAGTTGCAAGTTAGCTAATATTCATGATTATTTTAAGATAATCGAATTAATCGCATTATTTTGATTATAATCGGAATATTTTGATCGGATTATTTTGATTATAATTAAGATTATTTCAATAACGTACGATAACAACACTAATTATGACATAGTTAAGGTTGCAAGAGTTTCTTGCTTCTTGTTTCTTGTTTCTTGCTTGGCAGTTGCCATTATATACCTCTACAGGTCTCTTTAAGTAGGCTATTAAAAGTTTAAAACGTGATTACCACGTGTAAATTTCAATGTCAACGTTCACACCGTAGTAACTGTTATTACAGTAATATTACTTAGTGAAGTTGGTGTAGGTGTTATGGCGCACTGGCACATTCCTCAAATATGAGTCGATTAAATAAACACAGTCAAGTCAGCTGCAGGGGTGCATAACTTTCTTACTGTACAAAATTTCCCACAAAAATTTCGTACGGATTTTTCAAGTTTCCACAGACTTTCACTATAGGTCAGCTATTTTTCAGTAAATTTCCACAGTTCTCTGAAATTTCCCACGAACCTCTTTCTAGCGTTTTGGCATATTCTGCGTGACCCCTGCTCGTTGCCTTCTAGAAGTACATAAGTTGCAGTCATTCAATTTTTTCCTTGGATTTAAGGGCTTGAACGTTCCCATTAATTTTCCTATTTTGGTTATTCCTAGTCGATAGTGTATTTTTGTATAATCAGGCCAAAAAAGTAGAGACATAAGTTTCTGACTGCAGAAGATTCAACAAAAGTGTATTTTATTTTGGTTATTTAAGTTCTTTTGTACTTGTATATATCAACAGTTTTGTGCCAACCTGGTCCCTGATTATAATCAGATGAATTTCAATTTTAATCAAACGATTATAATCGTGATTATAATCGCTTGATTATAATCGTAACAACCCTGTACAGTGGCTTTATTTGTTTCTTTAAAAGGAATGGCGTCGTGCGTTCATTCGCGTGATGCAAGCAAGTGCTAGATAGTGCTAGATGGTGCTAGAATCTGCACACACTTTCATTCGGTGACAACCTGTATTTAAACGTTTGGAGCGGATGGACTTGAAGGGGGATTGCCATCACATGACAGGCTGCAGCATCTATAGCCATCTACCACTTTATAGTTCTGTCTAGCCCTTACTTTCAACAGGCGAAGGACCACGCAAATAAATTTCTTTTTATAAAACAAACAAGACACGCGCGTCTTTAATTACTGAGTGTAAAGTTGGTGCATCCACGTGCACCAGGGAGGAAGCGGAAAAGTTAAGCCTAACGAAATCACGGGCGTTTTTTTTTTCTGTATATCGACCGTTTTGAAACGCAGATTTTGGACCGCAAGATGGGCGTCATCTAGTGAGGTCCATATATATTGTTAACCTTGACCGCTTCCTTCCTGGTGCACGTGGATGCGCCAACTTTACACTCAATAATTGGGGAGGCACGTAGCGTGTTTGTTATGTAAAATGGAATTTCTTTACGCATTCCTTCGCTTGTTGAAATCAAGTGCTACATAGAACTAAATTATGGTAATTATGGCAGAACTAGATGCTGCAGCCTGCCATTCGGTGAATACGCACCTTTAAGTTTGTTTGCTTCATTGAGTATTCATTCTTTTGTAAGTCCAGGTTTCTCACAATTCGTCCAATTCGTCCGGCAAAATCAATCGCCGATGAGTTGCAAGAATCAATAAAAATGGCGTGAACCGCAAGCAGTGACGTCAAATGCGTTTAAGTATTCCCGATGCATCTCGCGAAAATCTCGCACTATTTCTCGCGCTGGTGGGTAGTATTGAGTTGACCGACCCTACCAAACCTACACACATATCCAAGGTCCCTGGTCCCTAATAAAGGCAGAATAGTAAGTTCATAAATTATGCTTTCGTTTCCTTTTCGAACTACTTCATCTCCAAAACCGTTGCCAACCTTAAGTATGTATGGTTTATTGTGGATAAATCGTTCAGCCAAAGTGAATGATGTTTCTGTTGGACGTGTCTTTGAAAGTGATACAACCAGTTCACTTGAAAGTAATGACAAAACGATGTTATCGTTCATGAACGTGTGTGTCATTCTCGAACTATGGATAATTGTAGAAAAATGGGAAAAGTATTTCTTGTAGTGTTTCAAAACGCAGTGCAAAATTGTAATAAAAGTATAGAGCAGTGACACGACGTAGTATTATTGTATATGACTCTATGCTGGAGCCTTAATGGGTTAGCTGCAAGGGGCACTGCAGAGAGAAACAGAAGGGCGTCATACTGAAGCCGATGCTGTGAAGAGTGATTTCTTAGACCTAAAACGCGCGATTTTTGTTGTTGGAGAAAACAACGTTATTTTAAGCCTAAGAAATCCGCTCTTCTGTTGTTTTTCCCACTTATTTTCATGTAGTGCACCTTGTAGTTATGCCCTCTATAACCCATACTGGTGCCAAGCTGGTGCCAATATGGCGGCAAATGTCACTGCTCTATACGATTACAAATTTCGAAGAAAATATTGGAGTGCTTGCAGGTACACGTTTTTGGGATTCACTTCAGATGATTTTTCAAAGTGAACAAAACTGAAGTGGGCGCTATTTCCTTCATCCTTCATCCTGTAGATGGACAGATAGATAGATACATTTATTATACTCCAGCATTTTATGAGATACACTGGCAACGAAATTACAAGAGTGGAATTCTGTGTCGCAGAGTAAACTCGTGTGCAACACAGAACCATCAAGAAAAATAATTAAGGTGTCACTAGGTAGCAATGTGTTCTGCATGGAGTAATAGGAAAATATATCAAATTTAAAAAAAAAAACACACAAAAAAAAGTAAGTCAAATATATATCTGCACAAGTCATATACTCAATAGATACTAAATAAAAGAAATAAAAATATTAATATTAACAATAAACAAAATTTCAAGTTACACAGGACGGAAAAGCCAATGGCTCAAGATGGGTTAAATAAATACGGATGCAAACCTATTTACGTTGCCTTTTGATTCCCCGCACAGGCAGTCTGACATATAAGTCCAAAAGGCAACGTAAATAGGTTTGCCTCCGCATTTATTTAACCCAAAATTTCAAGGTCAGCAAGCCAACAATCCATTCGCGTATCTTCGATTTGAACCAATGAGCTGACCTGATGGTTTTAAAGTGATATGGTGGAGCATTATAAACCTTTGGCACCTGATGAAGAAACATTTATGTAGAAACATTCATGAAAACATTTATGTACAATTTGATGCTTGGTGTTTTCCTGTTTAATTTCTTTTCACTTTAGATACTTCCTTCAAGGAAATTATCTAAACTGATCAGTTTATAGCCTACTTTAGTCTTAGGCATAATGGCAAAATAGACAGCACTGCACAACATGTTTTGATGAATTGGGGTTTTGGGAGACGCTAAACAGTAACAATAGAAATGCTCTTTTCTTCAGAAGAACTGCGGTAGAAACTTTGAAAGCGGCGTTGATCTCAAAGGACAGACTGAAAGGCGAACTGACACTCGAGAAAAGGTTTGTTGACATAAAACCCTGGTTCCTCGACATGTCAAAAGGGAACGCCAACAGCTGTGACGACGCTGCCATCTTTTGTTCCCCTTCAAAATCTTTGCCAAAAAAAAAAAGGGAAAAAAAAGAATCGATGAGTTTTTGAGTTCGTGGCCCGTGTTGAACTACTAAAAAACGCCGGGGGATAATCATCCAGAACCCGGAAGAATTCGGTGTTTTTTAATATCGTGCTTTTTTCATTAGTAATACGAGAATGCCGTAGTTTTTTATCGATGAATTTTCTCAACCTCAAGTTGTATTCCGAAGCTGAAAAAATTCTGAGCGCATGCGCGAGGTTTTTTTTACCAGCTTGGGAATGTAACTCGTGGTTGAGAAAATTTATCGATACTTAAAACTACGCTCGAGTTGTACTTGAAAAGAGAATATACCGTCTCCTTTAAAAATTAACTTTAAAATAAAAATTCCCAACTTGCGTCATACTGCCTGGTTGTATTGCAACGATTTCTTGCTTAAATGCATACCTCTTTGCAGAAATGCCAAAATTCTACAAATTGTCGCCAAATCATGCACTCATTGATTCGTTTATTATTCGTAGAAGTGGTATTTTCTACCTCCGCCCCGATGGACATAGCAATTTTGCTCCCTCGAAGATCCATCACAAACTTGCCGAAAGTAACTCGCCGTGAAACCAGACGATTATTGTAGGACGAACATTAATTAAAACCTGTCACGGCGCATCAGCCAAAGTAAACACGTGATTTATATTTAAAAGGCAATTACATCCATTTTGACATGCATGTCTGACTTTTGGATCACTTACACAATAACTAAACACAAGAATTGCGGTAAGAATACGTTACTTACGTCCGATATAACAATTTAATTACTGCATCACCAAAACACGACACGGAGATCGCCAGTGTTTTGCTGGAACGCTCAGAAATTAATGCCGACAGATGTCACTTTTCGATTTCGACTCGCAGCCGATTGAGATAACTGTATTAACTGTGAGTTGCTCAAGCGTCTGGCGGCCTTAGCTGGCCGGCAGTGTAGTGGCCAGCTAAGGCCGTCAGACGCTTGAGCTCCTCACAGTCAATAAAGCTATCTCAATCGGCTGCGAGTCGAAATCGAAGAGATCCGTCTGTCGGCATTAATTTCTACGCGTTCCAGCAAAACAATGGCGACCTCCATGTCGTGTTTTGGTAATGCAGTAATTAAATTGTTATATCGGACGTATACGTAACGTATTCTTACCGCAATTCTTGTGTTTAGTTATTGTGTAAGTGATCCAAAAGTCAAACATGCATGTCAAAATGGATGTAATTACCCTTTAATGAAAATCTTGTTTCTTAGATTTAAAATAGAATATGATCCGTAACATTACGAAGTTTTACGACAATTATTAATAATTTATTTTCAACTATATATCAATCGTCTCTGTATTTATTTGTCTTGGTGAAGCGGTGACGCGGGAGGAGTAATGCGGTTTTGGTGTCGGGTACCGCTATCTAGCTGCATTATTAGTTGTTTGTCTCGGTTTGTGATAGCCGTGTGTGTTCGGGTGGGTAATGCGGCGGGAGGGGGAGGGAGGCGAGGTTGTCGGGTTTGTGTGTTTCGGTTGTGATAGCCGTGCTTCGGTTTGGGTCGGTCTGTGAAAGCCAACGTCTTGGTGGGCTAGTTTTAGTTTAATTTAGGTGCGGCATTTAATTTTTTTACATACTGCGGTTGCTTCTGCCGCCACAGTTTATTGTTGAATTATTAGCGGCGATTAAGAGAACTACTCGTTTAGTTTTGTGGGCTCGGGCGGAAATGCGATACGGTAGTAGACTACTTGACCATACCCGGGCTAACTGATCGTTCCGACGGATCGTTCTGTCACCATGGTAACCAGAGACAATCCGAACTTTGTTTTGTTGGATGCCATCTCGTGCTTCACGTGACAAACAACGACTCTGATACGTCGTATCTGCTAGAAATTTGTTGAATGGCGATCTGTGTCCGGGCTTGCGTTATGAGGCGAAGTCCAGAAAGACAGTCGATTCGATTGTAAAAACAACATGCAGATACGAAGCTGACCGTTTAAACTGAGACATGGACAGTAAACTAACTGGCCCGCTCTACAACGATATTAAGGGGGCAGACAAAATGGCCGCCACGTCTGGTTCATTTCGTCGAGGTCTGTTCTTCGATGTAGGCTCTTTGTACGGAGCGACGCGACATCTATTGGCAGATAGTGGCGCCTTTCGTAATAATAATTTAAATTTTTAAGTTGATTTTGGTGGCAAATTTTGATTATCTATAAAAGTATTTTTAAATAGTTTTTAAAAATAACTCAGCCACAGTTACGCCATTTCTCTGCGTTTCCAAAAAAAAAAAAAGCAACACGTTCGTAGGCAATTTGTACGGAGTGTGTCGCCCTCGGTTGACAAAATGTGGCAACTAGACAAATCAATCGTAACAGCGGCACTTTCGGCGGCCATATTGCCAACCCAGTCTCGTAATGCTAGTTTTCATCCAAGACCCGGCCAGTACTGTAGAGAGCCCTGACTGAGAATATACCTTCATAATTGTATAACGACTATTAACCAATGGGAAGCCAATAAGCGGCAACCACAGCCAATCACTTTAAAACCGATTAAACGACCACGCGGTATTTTATCAGATTAAACTGTCAGTCTCACCCCTCCATCTTGTATTAACGATCGCCTCGTCTTGTATTGTGGCTCACGCTGAATAAAGAAAATATGGAAGAACTGTATTTGGCAGCTCTAAACGTATATGGCGTACCTGATTGCCAAGTGACACATCATTTAACTTTGGCCATGTGCATTTAATCTTTGGTTACCATAGTAACAGAAGTCAGCATTTCGCCGAAGCGCGTTACGCCATTCTAGTTAGGCCTATCGCTGCTTTTCTATGCGAAGCGTGGCGATGGAGTCAACCCCAGTACCGTCATAAGATACGATACTTGAATTAACCGGAAGAGTAGAAAATAAATTAATAATAATTGCCGTAAAACCTAAGTATTTTTTCGGATCATATTTTATTTAAATTAAAGAATAACACTTTGAATAAAAATAAAACACGTATTTACTTTGGTCATGGTTTTTCGATCACAGTCCTTTGGGTACTACAACAGTTGTCTGCTTTCACGGCGAGTTACTTTCGGTTCCGATTAAGTTTGTGATGGATCTTTGGGGAAACAAAACTAGTCTATTCATGGAGACGACAATAGAAAATACCATTCCTACAAATACGAACCAGTGAGTGCACTGGCAATAATTTGTACGCTTTCATCATTTTGTACGAAAAGGACTTGTGAATTCAAGCGAAAAACAACTACGCCGTATTATGCAAGTTGAAGTTTTATTTTAAAGTCAATGTTTAAGGGAGGCGGTATATTCTGGTTTCAAATATACGCCAAGCATTTAGTTTAAGTATCGGCAAATTTTCTCAACCACTCGTGACATTCCAAAGCCGATAAAAATATCTCGCGCAAGTTCTCGTTATTTTTTGAGCCTCGGAATGTTGCTCTTGGTTTATTAGTGATGAAATAACTGGTGCTCGTTTTATGCGTGTTGTGATTGGCTGGTGGCTGCCGTTTACTGGCTTTCCATTGGTTAATTGCCGTTAGAAAATTATGAATATTTATTCTCCAGTAAAAAATACAGTATGTCTAGTTTTACCGTTGTTTTTTTGTTTTTTCGTATACATTTATTTTGCAGTCTTCTCCGGTTTAACAGAGGTGGACTGTCCGGCCGGGCGATTATGTGGCTATTCGGTTTTGGGGGAGGGCAATTTATTATACCCTTCACACTAGGCAATGAAGCATTACTCAACGACTCGCCTTTACATTCTCGCAGCTACATGCTAGAAATCATCTAAAATTTTAACACGGTTTTAGTTCTGCCAGTTCGCAGCGAAAACAGTCAATAATATGAGTTCAGAAGCGACTAGGAAAATTGTATCGCCACGGAAAATTCTTTATCTTATTGTCACGGATTATAAGACTTTGCAAGCATTTACTCATACATTGCCGGATTTAGCTGATCCAGGTTACGTTGCTACCATGGCAACGACTACTTACTTTGCCATCGCGATTACGCTCTAGCTGCGAGAATACGAAGGTTATAGTTGCTGCATAAAAGCACCCTTACAGTGTTTTCTCTTGTAGTAATGAAAAATTGAAAGAGATGTATCAGTTTAAGTTTGTTTTGGTTACGATTCATTGTTAACGGAATTACAACAAAATAAGGTTTAAGGTTGTCGTCGGGCTGGTGACCCGGTAGGGTTAAAATCGCTAATAAATCGAATCAAATCATAAAATAACAGAACAGTAATTATCTGTATAATTACAGTAGTATCTGTTCGTTCGGCTGAATGACAGGCTGTGCCCGTTTCAAATGTCGCTGCCTATTGAATACTCACGAGCGAACCTGCGACTGGTTCCTTTTATTCTTAAAAGTTTAAAAATTCTTCAGCTCTGCGTGATATCCTCGGGAGCTCCAAAGGGTCAGGGAAACCAAAAATTGTGTTTATTTTTTTTACTTATAAAAAATACTACAGTTGGATGATTTTGCTATCGTCATCCACACAACCTTACGTATGGCATGAATTTATTATGAAAAAAAAAAAAAAGAGTCCCTGTCCCGAGTTTAAAATGAAAAAAGTTTTAAATTAGATAACAACAGAATTCCGCTCCCACTGTTTTTGAGAATCGATATCAGAAGATCCCCTAGGCTGGATCTTGGACTTCATCAAGCGTTCCTCTGGAGAGCGCCTTGAGTTGATCCTGCTGCATCATTTATAACGCTATCTCTCTCTCGGCGGTCGACGTTTGGTGGCAGTCCAGTGACCCGCTGTTGAATAAAGCGTGTGAATAGAAAAGATTGCACTCACCATGCCTTTCTTGTTTTAGAAAGAAAACTTTGGCTGATAAATGGCTTGCGTGGAACTGTATCTTGAGGTAGTTTGGTGGTGCTGTTTGATTGTTGATAGCTGGTGGCCTTGTTTGCATGTTAGCAGTTGGTGCGCATGTTTGAATTTTGGCTATTGGGATGTTAGAATTTTAGTAGTTGGTGCAGGCATGGCTAAGTATTCACATGTTTAAAGGCATGCCTTTAAACATGTGATTACTTAGTGGCCTTTGCCATGTTTTAAAAAATTCATAAACCTGATGAGGAAAATTGAACATTTTGGAAACTTTGTTCGTATTATGTTACTGTAGCACTGCTTGGTTTTCTATAATTGCACTGGAGTTGCACCGCCATGTTGAGTGCAATTCCAATATGGTGGATCGTTGATAGTGGATCCAACCCACGCTTAGGATGCACTAAGCAAAATGATCTTAGAAAAAAAAACCTTGCACTATAATGAAGAAGGGCGAGCGGCCGACAATGTCTGTAACAATCAGCAACCAACGAAATACTGCTTCCATAATGCTGGCTATTAAAGTCGAGTTTAATAGTTTCAAGGATGTGCCCTGTAACAATCGGAAAGAGGGCGAGCGGGTGGAACAAACGAAGTATTGCTTTAATAATGTTAGCTCTTAAAACTGACTTGAAAAAAGACATTTACTTCCCTAAGAAAACAAAACAGCATGGGTTCCAAGGGAGGAGGAGCAAGGATGGGGGGATATTCAGACCACACAACAGGGGAAAAGGGGTTACCAGGGAAACCTCATGGGGGGAAATCGAACGATACAGTGGGAAAATGTGAGGGGGGGGGGGGGGGCGTGAGTTCAGATGAGGGTAGAGAGGGGAGGGGGCCTCACCACTTTCATTTTATGCTGCCCAGCAAAATATTTTGTTCAGGCATGCGGGAACCGGCTACACTGGCGTATGTGGGGCCGGGGGCACAGCTAGTACTTTTTTAATTGTGCGTTTGTCGAACTTTATTGTGACCAAGGAAAGAATTATTTTCCGAAAATTAAATGCTGTTCGTGTAGATAGATATATTTGTGGAATCTTTCACGTATGAAGGTAATTTTATTTTATTTACTGTTACTGCTCTCTACAAATTAATGGAAGAAATAATATAGTTGAAATTATGAAATCAGATGAAATAATCCAGGTGAGATGATGACATGAAATCTGATGATATGATGAACTGAGATGAAATAGTCCAGATGAAATGACAAAATTAGGTGAATTAATCCAGATGTAATAATGAAATCGGATGAAATAATCCAGTTGAAATTATGAAGTCAATTGACGCAGTCCAGATGAAATGATGAAATCAGATGAAATAATCCAGATGAAATGATGATATCATGTGAAATAATCCAGATGAAATACAAATGAAGTGAAATCCAATGAAATCCAATGACATCAAATGATTGAAATAATCCAGACGAAATATAACTTTGGGGCACCAAGTCACGTCGGGTAACTGGTCTGGAGTCACTAAGTCACCTTGTCACGAGTCAAAATATTACCGGTCACCACATAACAAAAAGTGACCCTGTTCCACACTCTCTCCTGATTATCCATACCTTGGTGAGAGATTCCTCAAAACAGTGTTGCTTAGAGTCTTACAGAGAGATGTGGATAGTTTTTATATCTTTATTATTATCATTTTTTGTTGTTGTGGTAGCTGCAATGTGAACTGCTTGCTTTCTCTACACATGGGTATCTACAGAATTGGGGAGTTTTAAACAGTTACCAAACAGAAGGACCCTCCTCTCACATGCGTATTTTTTCTTCGCCTGAAAACCGTTTGCACATCGCGTGAAACGTCACGTTAGTTCAACTTGTGTTGTGCGTCGTGTACGGATGGGGGAAGCACGTAGTCGATCATGTAGCCCTGGACTAAATTGAGGAGGTGCGCCAGGGTAGTTAAGTACGTACTGGCGTTTTTCTGAAAACATGTTAAATAATATCTAATTTCATCAACGACACCAGAAGGCAGGTCATGTCAGGCGACCGAGGGGTCCGACAGGCGTGTAAATCATGACAACCGTCTGAGTTACAGATTGGTAAAATCAATAAATCAGTAAATCACTGTAAATCAGTAAATCAAGGTAAATCACTGGCAAATCAATAAATCAAGGGTAAATCGTGTAAATCAGTAAATCATTGTAAATCAGTAAATCAGAAGCAAATCAGTAAATCATGGGTAAATATAGAGCAAATCACTGTAAATCGTGTAAATCAGGAAATCAGGAAATCATTGTAAATCAATAAATCAGAAGCAAATCAGTAAATCACTGGTAAATCAGTAAATCAAGTGTAAATCAAGAGTAAATTACTGTAAATCGTGTAAATAATCCTAAATCAGCATATCATTGTAAATCAGTAAATCAATGTAAATCAGTAAATCAATGTAAATCAGTAAATCACTCGTAAATCAAAGATAAATCAGTAAATCAAAGCTAAATCAGTAAATCAAGGGTAAATCAGTAAATCGAAGTATGCCAGTAAATCAAAGGTAAATCAGTAAATCAAGCACACTACTCAAGCCTTTGTCGGACCCCTCAGAGGTGTCTCTTGAAATAAAATATGGCGGCATCGTTACCGTGGTAGTGATAACTTGGAAACTGACGAAATACTCGTTCGTGGGCAACATCCGAAGTTGAAGAACTTATTCTGTGTTCGATTCAATTCGTATTTAGTTCGTTACAAGAAACGTACACCACGGAAAGAGCTGCAGCCTAAGCAGTCTGCAGCACGCTTCTCGGAACACAAAACCATGTATTACATTTCGTGCCGCCACTCATAACTACAACTCGTTTTAAAATTGAATGTTGGATTAAAAAATTAAAACTTGATCAGACAGTTTTGATCTACCTTAGAAACTTATTTTAATGTCCTAATCTGACACACGATATTTTTTAAGCGTCTTATTGTGATCAATTTGTTTTAGTGACGCTAAATAGTTTAGATCCCCATGATGCTTTGCGCTTCCTGTTACTTGACCACAGCGCCACCTGGCGGTAAATCGGTGAAAGCAGGTACTAGTTTCAGCCAAATGTTTACTGTTGTCAGAGTAAGAGTGGCTCTACCTATACATTCTACCCTGAGCTGGGCTTTGAATTTTATTACCCGGTTTATAGCGTTACAGTCCAGCACATTAACGCATAAACGTTGTCGAGTAGTTTTTAAACGCTTAGGTAAACAGGTTTGACCGTATTTTAAACGGCGGAAGTCTCAGTTGCGAACTCTCTTGTGACGGAAAACGAATCTCGTAACCTGTATTTTACGCAGTCCCGCGGGACTTGCCTTACTTTTAGTTGCCGACTGCGGTGCTGCGTAGAAAAGCCTCGTAACTGCTGTTAACAAGATTAATTATTTCAATTAATTAACCCGTTTGTAGTGAAGGGTTTCGTGTTCCTCGCCGGTGCGTGGGTGTAACGTTGAGCTGGGGGAATTACAGTTTAATTAGAACGCGCCGTAAAGTGTACAAGTGGGTTACTTTCCTATGGGAAAGAGCTTTATTGCCCGAGTTTCGTTGGCGGAAATGGTTTACGGGCCGATGGTGGAAAGAGTTGAGCCACACGTTGATGACTTTTTAACCTTCAGTAAGTAAAAGGCACCAATGAGCCGTTAAGGCACAGGTACTTTGACGGAAAGCACGGTGAGGTGCGAAGAACTGTACTAAAAAAAAAAGTAGAGATTAACATTTAGAACTATATTTACATTCGAGCGTTGTTACGTGATCTGAACGAGACTTGACTTCTCTTCGAGCCGCGCCTTGGCTCTGCAGAAAATTGGAGGGAGGGATCTTAGGACTTGGTAGAATGGCGATGGCAGGAGGAAATTGACGGTGAAACAAGTAATAAAAACGATCGAGTCGGATTATAATTGCCTTTGTACTGATTGCAATTTTATGGTTCAGTATATTTACAAGATGTTCAGTAAGAATGCTCGCCCGACTTTACAAAAATCCTCCTTCCTGATCTGAACGTGATGGGGGATGAAATTTATGAAAGTTAGGGGGAGATGACGTTACTAAAGCTGGGAGGATTGGGGAGAGGAGAAATTTAGGGGAAATAAATTCTAATTATATTTAATAAATATTGCAGGATGAAAAGCCATCGGATACCGGTCGGTCGAATTGGGCGATTGGAATGGGGCACAACGTAATATTTACACTAGTGGCGTAGCGAATTTGGGTGGGCCCCTATGCAAAAATTCTGCGTGGGTCGCCCCCCCCCCTCCCCAGTTCCTTATTTTTTTTAAAAACTGGTGCTAAGACTTCGGCTACATGAAAACGGCTGAACCGATT
The DNA here is from genome assembly GCA_023313725.1 of Lithobius niger. NCBI lineage: Eukaryota > Metazoa > Arthropoda > Chilopoda > Lithobiomorpha > Lithobiidae > Lithobius > Lithobius niger. The sequence continues at coordinate 27,644 of JAHWFP010023100.1, forward strand.
TTCATGAAATCTGGTGCATGAAAATTTATGCAAAATGTATCAACCCAAATCCAAATGTCATCAAAATCACTTGTTTAACGGACATTGTCCATGCGACACTGAAGATTGTGGGTGTGTGATACAGTATCTTGAGAATAAAACTTACTTTATTGTGGTTAGCATATAAAACATGTTTCCATGCTCTTATTTGACTTTTTTTTTTTTAAATTTATTCATCCTTTCGCAGTGTTTATACTCTTCAATCATTAAGCATGAACTTTTTATACGCGGATTTTTTAATTATGTGTGCTCGTAGACCCATCCCCCCCCCCCCCCCCTGGAGTTCTGGGTCGGTATGCATTGCGTAACCTAGCATACATAACTGTATTAAAGACGGAATGCCAAAGGCTCAACAAGAGTTAAATAAATACAGATGCAGAACATATTTACGTTGCCTTTTGGACTTATATGTCAGACTGCCTGAGCGGGGAGTCGAACCCACGACCTCTGAAACCATAAGCCGAGGTCCTACCGCTGAGCCATACTGACTCGGCATGTTTACGGTTTCGATTTGTTGCACCGACACAGTGTTTTCTGTTGTTGCTTTTCCCCTTGTACTCTAGCTGTTTTTAAATGTTGATGTTAACTAAGCCAGGCTACATAAAAATAAATCCAACAAGTGAATAAGAAAACATGAACACCACCTTTCGGGATTCCTAGCACCGCCGTGATAAGCAGATCAGCTATACAAACATCGTAAAGACAAACACACTATAGAGCAATGTCAAGGCACAAATTATACATTTTTAACAGAGCATGTGTTAGGGAACCTATTTCACTCTGCAAATAAATGCAGAAGAGAAGATTTCTCACCTGCATTTGCAGGGTGGAGTAGGTTCCCTAATACACTCTCTGTTTTGCCCAGGATTGTTTAAGTTCTTTTTTTAACTTTTAAATTAACAAATTTATAATTTGTACTTTGACAATACTCTAGTCTGAACGATGCTTGTATAGCTGATGTTTTTCACTTGAGCTCGGGATGCTAGTATCCGGGAAACGTCGTGTTCATGTTTTTCTGTCACTTAATGGATTAATTTCTATTTAACTTAGCAGTTGTAAAGCCTGTCACGAAGATGGGATAAAGCATGGAGAAGTAAAGCTGCCCCGTACTTCTACTTAGATTTGAGATATGAATTTCTCTGTTTTGAAGTAACAGTGGTGCCTTTGTAAGAAAGCCTGCCCATCCAGCACAATAATTCATAAGCAATAATCTCTGGAGTGTGTTGGTCGGATGTTGAGGGTCCAGTTCTGTTTGACGGTGCTTGGTTCCTTGGTAGTTTGAGTTTTTTTTTAGGGCTGGGGTGATAAGTTTGATGGCACGTCGTGGAGATTTTGGCAGAGAAGTTGGTGTAGGTTTGGACTGCCACGAGGGCCACTGCGACTGAGTGTAGTGCAAAACAACGGAAAGTGGGAAGGCGCTCTGGAGATATTTATGGTGGATGGAGTTCATCTCAGATGGAAGATCGGTGGGTCAGATGTGTGTCGAGCAACCCGTCTAACTTCATTTTTAAGGGCACTTAATTTCGTTAAAATTAAGAGTGCACTAAATACCGAACGAAGAGATGTTAGTCTAACATACACATACCGTTTTTTCACGCCTACATGTTCGACAATTTGCTACTACCTTTTGCCTATAGGCCGAACCATTCTCAACTTAGTCACCTCTTTATCGGCTTTAGGTTTGGTTTTAATTTGTTATAATTTGTTGCATTTAGTTAGTTTTGGTGTGTTGATATCACTCCTTTGAAGTGCCGAACCACTCTCAACTTGGTGTCCTCCTTACCAGTTTTTGGCTTTGTTTATTTTGCTTTGTTTTTACACTTGGTTTACTTTTCGTGAATTGGACGTGAATACAATTTCTTTGCAACGTTGTTTAGATTTATCGTGATACACTAGTGCGTGCCTAGGCGTGCACACGTTAGTATACACGTTCTCATTGTCAGAACCTTGGCCGTCCAATGAGAGACGATGCCGACAATACTAACAATGGTTATAACAATATTTTCGTACTTACGCGCCCTCCCACGCCATACCTGTTACGCCCCCAGGCTCCAAACCATAAAAAGGTACGCAGTTCGTATTGTAGTGCACCCATTCTTCAAATTTCATAGCTGGAAGCCTTCCAGTTATCTCGGAATTGATGAATAATCCACCCTATGGGAATTAACATGGGGATGAGCGGACTAGCTAGCTAGCTAGTTAGTAACACATTTTCAACGTTATTGAGGGACAGATATTGCATTGAAAGCAGCATAGGTGGCATTCAAACACGAGTTAATTTTTGTCAGGTGGGTCATTGCTCTTTATTTCAACACAATTTAAGCTTCTGTATCGCATTATTATTTTTCCCCAAGTACCTGAAATGTGCCCAACTATGCTTCAAGATATAAGACACTGACGCAATGGCGTCGCGCTACATTGGTTTACAACTCGATAATTGACTTGATGTGTTGTTTGTTGTGATGTTTGTTGCCTAATTTGGCACGACAAACTAGCGTGTGTCTAGATCACTCCAATGGATCATCAACGCTTGGCAAAGTCCTGGTTGGCTCAAGTATGCCATTAACTGCTACAATGATGCATCCCATGATCAACATGAATCAATCATTTACTGCTTATGACGCCATGTTCGCCTTCCCCCTTCACCATCGATCTCTACATTACGATGTGTTCGGGTAACGCGGTTGTAACACTGTGCGCCTTGTAGCAGAATCTGCGTGACGCGCGAGGTGAACATATTTTGGCCAAAATTTATTTTACCAATTTTGACATTCCAATACACCATTTTAATCGTCTCGACAAGACCTTTCCATTGGTGCAGTTGCCAGATCAATAGGATAAAGCACTGAAAAATTATTCAATAAAAATCAATAAACATGTGGTATCACACAATGACAACAGATTAGCTCCAGACAGTTGTAAAAAAGGTCTGCTTCTGGGACTGTGCGGTGTGATTGGCGGCTGCTTAGGTAGGTGCACCGTTACAAACCCTGATGTCATCTGGACGGGCTCAACTTTGAAGTTCTAGCAAATCCCTGAAACCACCGCTTATATCAGGGGCCAAGAAACTATCCAGAACATGTCTCAGCTGTTGATGGAACTTGACAGTCTCTCACACTACCATTTCCAGTTAACGATACATTATTGTGCGTGCTGCGTAACTTGAGTCCTGCAGTTATTTTATGATCGGCTACATCTTCCTGGAGAGAGCGGCTTTAATCGATGGCCGCCATTGTTTTAGTAACCATCTAGGATATCAACAAGGTGCTCTGCTATCGAAAACATACAATCCATTATCTGTATTCGTTCTGGGGCGAACTCAAGATAGGCCGCGGACACTATAGCTTACTTCTAGCTAAATGACAGTTTTGCAACCGTGCAGCCAACGTGACTTCAGTTAGCTACGTTGTTTATTTCGAACTGAATGTTCATTTTGAATCCTCATTGACTTCTTACAACAATTCCTTCGTGATGTGTGTATGGAACTGGTTGCCATTTGACGGATGACCAGGCAATCAAAATTGTACGGCGCCATCTGCGTTGGAGCAAACTGTGGCTATTTTGGCCGGGGGTTCGTAATAACGGTGCATGTGTTGCGTTTTATGTATCTGATCCTGTTCACACTCTAGTTTATTCCTGTGTTATTTGTAGTTATTTTCCTGAAGAAGATGAGCAAGCCTGGCTGTGTTCGGCCTTTCCTTGGCAAAACTTGGAACCATCAGCCGCCATTTTGTACTCTCTGTCTAGGTTTTTTGGGTACATCAAGGCTCTCGTGAGATAGGTTGTCGCTTTAATAAGTTTCGTTACATTTTAGGACGAACTCAAGAAAAAACGAGCGTTTTACTGGGGGCAAAAAAAAATGGCTGTTTATGGCCTTTTTGGCCGAATCTTAGAATACGACGCCTCGGCCGCCATTTTGTATGCTCTCAGGGCTCCCAGTCCTCCTATATTTTCTATATTTCCTTTTTTTTTTTAATAGGAATCCTATAAAGCTTGTATAAATCATGAAATGCTCCTATATTTTTTATATTTTCTGTTCCGAGCTGAAATATTCCCTGTTTGTGGTTGGTTTCCTTGCTACTCTAGTTATTTGGATCTGAAAAGACGAACATCGATCTTCCCTCTCCGTGGCGCTGCAACATGGTATGAAAATGGAATGTGAATTAGTCGAGCGGCCAATCATGACCAAATAAAGGATGTACCGACCGTGTATGTGCACTCAAAAGTGCATTTTTTATTTTTCCTATTGTGTTGTAGGACAACAAAAAAATTGAAGGCCGCAGTAACCCACTGCATCCAGGCTAATTATTCCTATAAACCTCCTACAAATTTTGTGTGATTTTCCTATATAAAGCTCCATTTTTAAACAAAAAGTTCCTATATTCCCTATTTTTTATCCATTGAAGTTGGCTGGGAGCCCTGTGCTCTGTCTAGGTTTTTTGGGTACGCAATGGTCTCGCCAAGATAGATTGTCGCATCGATGATTTACTTTGAATTTTAGGAAGAATTCAGTGGGGGAAAACGGCTGTTTTACTTAAGAAAAAAAACTACTGTTTACAGCCTTTCCTTGACGAATCTTGAAATATGAAGCAATGGATGCCATTTTGCAATATTTGTCTAATGCCCGTATTCCGAACACCAACTCAAACTCAAGCTTGAAATGATGTCGTAACTATTTTAGTGCCTTTCACCGCCTGGTTTCTTTCAAACCTCTGATGTGAGGTTCTGGTAGTGAATGGTAATAGTTATGACGTCATTTCAAGTCTTGAGCTCGAGTATGAGTCGGAATTCGGAATACTGGGTTAAGTCTTCTGGGTACCTGCGAGGCTGTCATCAGGGAGATTATCGCATCGATGGTTTACGTTGCATTTTGGGTCGAACTCAAGAAAAAAACAGCTTAACGGCATATTTCGTCCACTATAGCGGCATGCTAATCTGGGCTCAGACGATGTCTCACCACGTGAAAGCATCCAGACGTAGTTAGGCTTCCCCGTCTGGCAGAAACAGCGCCTGAACCCGGACTTCTTGTATACTGACATTTATTTTGGCTTTTTCCACGAAGCTTTCAAACTTTAGGTAAGATTCGAAGTCACCGAAGATGGAAAACGGTGAACAGAATAGCCCAATACTAGCCCTCGAGCTTGGAATAGCATTAAGCCAATCAGGTTGGCTTGGACCTTGCTAGCTGTCCAGAGTGTCCTTATGGATATACAAAGCCCTTAGTGGCCGCCGCCTACTTGATGGTATTGCGGCCTTCATGCCTTCCAGAGATGCCTTTTTCTCCCTGGAGCTGGGTATCCACCCACGACGCTTCTCCCCACTATAGTAACGTCAGTGCCTTGCTAGGGCTTTGGTTTGGGGTAACGGGGTTATTTAGTTGTATGAGGCCAAATTTCGTTGTTATTTGTAGGCAGCCCAAGGCTACGTGCAGGACGTCGATATATAGCATTTTTATTTTTACTTACGCCAACCCGTCCTTTTCTCCCCCTTCCCTCCCACCGTTTCATTGAAGCGCAGAGGCGTTGTAAAGGGATTGCCTTTTGGACTGCCCCAAAAGCACCCGCTAAGCTCACAATATGAGGCTGCGCACGCGTCCGTCTTTTGCCGCACTTCCCCCTCCGCTGGGATAGGAACTCCTCTGCTGCGTCCCAAACGAACTTTTCTCGAGTTTCAATAACACCATGATGTTTTTTTTTTCCAGTCTCGTTTCAGACTTGTTGCTACGTAGGCTGTAATTTCGATTTGTTGTTTCGTGTAAAAAGAGGTCAAGACACATGCTACTGCGTCGCCCGCTAAGATGATAAACGATGACACCTTTCCAGATAAAATTTATATGAGCATGGCGACCACTACTGTCACACGTTGCGTCTTTAGCTAAGGTAGTATGGCTGTTTTCAGCCATCTGAGGATAAAAAGCATTGCGACAGAAAAGGCTGAATTTGTTTGATCGGGAGAATTTGGTCGCCGGACAACAGAAAAGTCAATGTTAGTGACACAGCTTACCGTTTTCTTATTGAAAAAACTATGTGAATAACGTTGATATTTGCCTAATTACTAACTACTATACTAACGCCATTTCTTGTATCACTAAAATAAATTCTTCCATGGGGTGAATAAAGCTGGTTCTTAGCTCTTTTTACAGGTATTGCTCTGGAGATGTGTCCTTTTCATAAGGCTTCTTCTAACTGGTCAAGTGGTTCAGGGGTTAGGGACCTCTAAACCATCAAATTGATTGTTTTACATTGTTTTAAACATTGTTATTATGCAACGATGTCAAACTGAACATTAAATAAATCCGTGCGTCAGCAAGAAGATACTGCAGTACTACTAAGAAATACTAATCATACGAAAAAAGGTGACTGCTGTTTTTAAAATGTAACGAAAGCCAACAAAAAAAAAAAAGAAGTGGACCAGAAAACTAGATTGGTCTTGAATTGATAAGAACAAAAAATAGATTTTATGAATTTGGACCAAAAATATCTGATATCTACCCCAAAACAAAACTTGTTAAGGATTCCCGCCAAGCTTTTCGGCCGTGTGAAGTTGTGATTTCAAACGCCAAGCTAATCCCACCGACTAAGACTTCAAAAGTTAAATGAAATTAGCGAAAATTGCGTAGTAAGCAATTTTCATATATTTCATTTAACCTTCGAACGACTACTCGGTGCGATTAGCTTGGTAAAAGGGCTTGGCGTTTGATATCACGACTTCACACGGCAGAAATGCTTGGCGGGAATCCATAACAATTTTTGTATTGGGGTTGATTTTAATTCTACCCAAAGGTGTAAAAAGAAATGAGTGTGAGTACTGTTTAAAATGAGCTATGCAACACCAACAGTTGCTAAGCCTGAGGATTTGTAATAGGAGGAATGAAATTAGGTTGGAATTAGCTACGTAATGGCGTATTTATCCAAGAAGACGGCAGGTTTACCCAATGACTCGCCGCGAAAATTTTCTCGCTCACAAGCTTTTACTTGGTTAATACTAAATCTGCTGGCTGCTTCTCGAGTTATACAAATCATATGAAAAACCAAAACTGATAAAAGGAGCCGCCAAGTTCCGAATGGCTCGGCCTTTCAAAGGAGTGATATGAACACACCAAACATTCGCCAAGTTAATCGCACCGCTTCCGAAAATTAAAACATTGCTACTTTCGGTAGCAATGTTCCAAGTTTTCATTTAACGTCCAAAGTATTATTCGGTGCGATTAAGTTGGCGAATGTTTTGGTGTGTTGATATCACTCCTTTGAAGGACCGAACCATTCGGAACTTGGCGGCTCCTTTTACCAGGTTTGGTTTTTGATATGATATCAGTCCTTTTTTTTTTAAATTGTGTATTAAACTCAACTCCACTACCGTGCAGATGTGTAATAAAGTGGCACGTCAACAAGAAATTTGGTTTTCAACAATTTGCTACTACCTTTTGCTTATAGGTCGAACCATTCTCAACTTGATCACCTCTTCGCAAACCTGTTTATGTTGCCTTTTGCAACCGTATTAATTACTTAATACTTATTAAGCCCAATTGGCCTTCCGTCCTGTTTAATGCTTCTCGCCTTTGCTGGAGCATGCAGCTGTCGAGTTGTGAATACGTAGTAACCATGGCAACGAAGTAGACGAGGTCCTCTTCGTGCCTCTCGACACGAAGCACGATGCGTACGGCATGACAGCGTCGGTTCATGACAACAAGAAAACAATTTTTACTGCAGTAGAAGACGGCGGACTGATTTCTGAATGCCAGCATTCGATGGTTTGTTTTCGATTCGATAACGCTGAAATGGTCGCCATGTTGGATTACGAGCATTTATTCTGCTGTCGTCTGATCACTGCCAGAAGCTGTTCTTTGTGGGAGAATAGCAAATTTTGAAAGTATCGAGAAATGACAACAATTACGTACCTTTTGCATTTTGTTATTTGTTCTCCATCATTGTTGTGGTTTATAATACATGTAAATTTTTATGTATATCGCACTCATTTAGTAGAAACCAGAAACCAATCGTAAATAAATTACAAACAATAACGTCAAGTGTGCCGTAAAAAAGGGGGTTATATGATTGAAGTTTCATTTTACTTGTTAAAATGTACACGGATAAAAATTGGTGATTTTTAATTGAAATTATCAAATGTGCAATTGAGAAAATTGGATCTGTTTAAGTGCTGTTGTGCTTTACGTAAAATACATGATTGGTAAAGCACAACAGCACTTAAACAGATGCAATTTTCTGAATTGTACATTTGATTATTTCAATTAAAAATCACCAATTTTTATCGGTGCACATTTTGACAAGTAAATTGAAACTTCAATCATATAACCCTTTTTGTTACGGCACACTTGACGTTTTTGTTTGTAATCTGTGTACACCTTTTTTACGGCTATGGTGTCGCGCTATAAAGGTTTATGCATGCAGTCGATTGTTGCATGCACGAAGAATGGATCTGGAGTTTGCTGAGTGGCATTGTTCCCTAAATACAATGGTTAAAACAATGTAAAACAATCAAAATGATCGTTTAGGGTCCCGTAACTCCTGAATGGATCGACCGATTGAAAAAGTAGCCCCTGTAAGGTTGAAGCCCAGGGAAATTTCTGGCTCAGATCATGTTTCAGATTTTAGGTAGGAGCAGTAGTTTTTTCTGAAACCGTGTCCAACAACAACAACAAGTGAACAGTTTTCAAATTTACGTGTGGCTTCCTACGTTTACACGGAATTGCATAAAAGTTGGTGTAAAGTTTGGAAAAGTTGCTAGCTACTATTTGGCCAAGTTTGGTCGAAATGTATTGAATAGAAACGGAGAAATTAATAGTTTTAATTTTGCTGGAGAGAGGACTACAATCATATATGTATACACGGCTATCGCCGTGTATGATAACGGTTGAGTAGTAAATAGCGTTCGGCGAGCGAGAGGTCTCATTGCATAAATGCGCCCGAATTCTTGCTCGCGGACTGCTATTTCACAGTCTGTCGTTATTTATTTATGACGAGTTTCCATTCTCTACTAATGAAATGCGACAGTCCATGAGCAATTAAATGTGTTACAAATGACAACAAGGGTAAGCAGAACAATAATTTTTACACCTTGCTAGAGAACAGTGTCATCATTTCTCGCTATTTCCAAAATGTGCCTATTTTCGCTTAAAGAGCAGTTTCTAGTGATGATAACGATTGTCGAAAACATAACATCTCACAGCGAGACTTCAAAATCCAACATGGAGGCCATTTCTGGTTTGTCGAAGAAAACAAACCATGGAATGCTGGTATTCAGAAGCAGTTCCTGCCGTCATGGTGCACGCATCAAACTTCATTTTGTGAGCCACGAGGAGAGGATCTCCACCCATGTCGTTGCCATGGTTGCCAAGATAAGTTGCAGGCTATTAAATGCACTCTCAGGAATGGCATGCGGCTAGTGACCGCAGTCGCCAAGAAGAGGTGGTAATAGCCCGTTTGTGTAATGGTCACACCAGCCTTACTCATTACTTCCTTATGAAGAAGGTTATCCCTCCTGAATTGCACGATGTCGCCAGCCACTCACGGCCCATCACATTCTTATCGATTGTCACCATCTTTATGGTGTTTATCCCCGTTTCCACCTTCTGCAAAACATTGCGCGTCAGTTGGGTGATGATTCTGTTCTCTTGTCCGAGGTTTTTCAATTTTTGTAGGCGGTACAGACATACGATAAAATCTAGCTAAGTAAAAAAAACTTAAGTTCACCCAAGTCACCTAGTGACTTGTCTTTAACTGTAGTAGATAAATTGCTTAAGGATAATGTGTGGTCCAAACCCAGCTTTATAGCGGAAAGGGTAAGTTTAAAAAAAAAAAAGGATTAAAAAGAAGGGACCAGGCTCAAGGGGACTCTGTTGCAGCTTATATAGGGGAATTAAAAACGTTTTCACTTAACTGTGAATATGGAAAGATTGTCTGCACGACCAATTTGTCGCTCGTTTAAAGTGCTTTGAAACCCACAAAGAATTAATGTCAGTGAAACCCACATTTTGTAACCTTTGACAAAGCTTTTGAGGTAGCCTTAGCTTTTGAGAGGGCAGAATCAAACGGAGCAGGTTTTCAGAAATCATAAAATTGTGGGAAAACGCCCTGGAATTAAACAAGCGGCTGCAGCGACTGCCTAGTCGCATCGGTCTTCTGTACAGTTTCTCCACTTCCAATGTTGAGGCGCACACCTCTGTCATATGCACTACAACAGCTATCTCTATTATACTAATGTAAAGCAGTAGCCATCACAGTTGTTGGTTAAAAATGTGTTAGCTTTTAGGCCTATTTTACATTTTAAGCTTAATTGTCAGCTTTTAGGCCTAATTTTAACCAGCAGTTTTAATTTCGTAAGTAGCAGCTAACCGAGAGTTGAATTGTACAGTAAACATATTCATTTTTGCAATACGGTGCGCCTTCGGGTACACAGTTACAGTGTTAACGACGTAATGCGCAACGTAGCCAGTGGGGAAGTGACGAGAGAGACGCTGTTGATGAAGCCAACGGCGACTGGTAGCAACTTGACGTTGCCGTGGTAACATGATTTCAGGCTTAATTTTCGTTTTTTAGGTCTAAGTTTTTTTAATGCCGTTTTGATTTCGTAAGTAGCAGATAGGCCTAATGGGGTATTTGATTCTGCGGTAAGCCTATTCATTCATGCAACAATGCGACGAGACTATTTTAAACGAAGCTAAAAATCCATTTCTTTTTATTGCGTGTTATCTTAGGATTTCAAATCGACGATCAAATGTTATTATTTAATTTAGTGACGTCGAAGAAGTCTATTAGCTGTAAGGAAGTAACGATGTTTTAGTTTTCCATGTTATTTAACTAACTTCTCACACTGAATCTAACGTTGTAAACAGAGGTCGTCTCCATCTGGTACCGTTGCGAAGTTGAAAAAAGCGATGGACGGACGGATAAAGTCGTTGCAATAGTCTTCTCAGCCGGTACGGCTGTATACAGAAAACTAAAAGGAAATAACTTGCTCTTGTTGTGATTAAGCCTATTCACGTGCTTCCAGAATGTAAGCGTAGGTCACATGTTTGCAAAGCCTGCAGCATTAAGGGTCTTGTAAATCCACGTGTATAGGTCGAGAATGCCTAAACCTGCACCTAGTAAACCCATGAGGCCTAAACCTGATAAGAATGGACAGCAACGTAGATGGAAGAACCACAAATATAGCACGAAAAAGGTCCACCATGTCCAAGATAACTCTAATACAGATTCAGGCACCACACGCAGCGATAGTGAAGCAGAGGAAGCTGTGTATTCCTGTATTTATAATCTGACTTAGTCAAGTACTGTGAAGTAGATATTGGTACTGTAGTTGGTACAGTAGTAAGTGGATAATTGCCTGTCCCTTAAATGGCCATAGTTTACCTTAGAAATAGATTCCGGGTGACTCCACACTAATTCCAGTGCAGTGGTATAGCAAATATTTTTCTAAGCTCAAGTTGTTATCAACTTCCATTACAATACATTGAAATCTTTGGGTGGAGAAATAGTTAAGCCGTTAGGAGTCATAAGTCTAGATCTTGCGAATGGACAAACTAAAACTGCTGCTAATGGAAACCAGTCTGCTTTGCTGGGAAAAACCTGGATTCAAAAGATTAAGTTTACTTGCGCAGTTTTCAATTCAGAAATCAATGAGGGAGAGCGTCTTGCTGAAAATACTAATTTTTGTGACGGACAATAAAGTTTTTGAACAGTTTTCTGACCTGTTGAAGTCGGGTCAAGGTAGGTTTAAAGATTTCAAGGCCGGAATAAAGTTGAAAGCAAACATACGAGCAACCTGTAAGACCTGTGTCACTAAGGTAAGACCTGTGTCACTTGCTGTGAAGGGCAAGGTTGAAGTCGAAATCGAGTGTTTGGTGCGAGAGAGTATTCTAACACCCATTTACTGTAGTGCGTGGGCCACACCCAATGCGCTTTTTTTTTAGACCAAAAGTGATGTGTACATAGTCGGTGACTATAGCGTTACAGTCAACCCAGAGCTGGAAATATGGCACTTACTTAATTTTCCCGTACCAAGGGCCTTGGAATTGTTTAGTGAGCTTTTCGGTTGCGTCAAGTTTTCACTCATTGATTTGTCTGATGCTTTCCTCCAGCTGGAAAGGAATCTAAGGGCGCGTTTACGCAGCGACTCGCCTTTGCATTCTCGCAGCTAGAACTCAATCGCGATGGCAAAGGTGACATTGCCATGGTAACAACGCCAAATGGATTAGCTAAATCCGACATCGTTTGAGTAAATACTTGCAGTCTTATAATCCGTGCCAATAATATAAAGAATTCCTCATAACGAAACAATGTTCCCAAACGCATCTGAACTCACGTTATTTGCTGTTTTCGTTGCGAGGTGGCAGACATAAAACTGCCGCCATGTTGGAATTTGAGGTGATTGCTAGCTTCTAGCTGTGAGAATGCAAAAGCGAGTGGTTGCGGAAACGTGCCCTAAGGCCCCTTTAGCAATTAACACCTGTTGCAGCCTGTATAATATATTGGCTGGTGCTCCTGTCATCTTCCAAAAGCAAATGGAGCATGTTTTAGCCGAAATACCTAACACCAAGCCTTTCTATGACAACCTGCTAGCTGCAGGAAAAGGAAAGGAGCATGATAACACTCTTGCTGAAGTTTGCATGATACCACTCTTCAGGAAAGCAGTGGAAGAGTCATACGATCCAAGTGTAACTTAAATAAGCCCGAAATTAAATACCTAGAGTTGAAGACTGATAAAGATGGAATGGGCAATCTTCCAGTGAATTAAAATCATTTTTAGGATTCATAAACCAGTATTCTAAAATAGTTTCCTATCTGGCCACGATACTGGGTCCTTTAAATAAACCGTTGAGTAGTAAAACACCATGGTCTGGTCTCAAGCTTGTTCTTGTGCAGTAGCGAAACCTAAAAGTGCTTTTATCGAGTCAAGGGTTCTAGTCCTTTATAATCATCAATTAATACTTAACTAGTCTGCGACACATCCCGATACAGGTGGTGGGAGCAGCACTTTTTTTTATGAAATACCAAACACTTGTCTCGAGAACCATGAGCGAGGTGAAGTTAACTATGCTCAGTTTGATAAAGAAGCACTATCCATCGTTTTTGGCGTGAAGCGCTTCCATCAGTATCTTTCCGGAAGGAAATTCATACTGTTAACAGATCAAAAATCCCTATCTGGGTATTTGGCAATGAGACGGGCATTCCAGTTACGGCGACCATGCGGGTACAGCGATGGGCGTTGTTTCTGAATGCTTACGATTTTGATATACTACATATTCAGGGCATGTTAAATACAATAGCAGACTATTTGCCTAGATTACCCTTGTCATGTGAACATCCTGAAGCGAAGAAAATTAGCTACAACTTTGCCATAACCGTCATGAATTTGAACACAAATGAGTCATTACCACTCTTGAGCGACCAACTGGAAGAGCATGCGTTGAAAGACAAACTGCTTTCTGAAGTTACTTATGATGATTGGCGCCCAAGACTGATCAGGACGAATTGAAGCCTGTTTCCTAAGACAAAATGAGCTCTCTTTAGAATGACATGCTAGTTTCTGGGAACATCGGCTTGTAATTCCAACTCTCTGTATCCTTTGGTCGTGTAGGGCATTGCGGTATAGTGAACATTAAAGCCCTCACGCATCTACGGCTTTGGTGACCAAACATTACACCGCCTTGGAAAATGCGGTTAAAACATGCCAAGCTTCTCAGTTAAATTGTGACGGCACTGAAAAAAAAATACGTTTGGGAAAGACTATGTGGATGTGTTTGCATGTAGCTTTTTGCGGGCTTTATGGTGGATAAGTGTTTCTTTGCGGTTTTGGATGCATATACCAAATTCCCATTTATCTTTAAATGAGTAGCAAAATAATCCAAATTATGCGTGGCCTATTTGCCACCTATGGTTATTGTGAAACCCTATTATTCAATAACGGCTTTAACCTGCTTTCTGTCGAGTTCACACAATTTTAAAGTCACTTGGAATACGTCACGTCACTAACGTGCCCTTCTTTCCTCAAAGCAATGGTGCTGCAAAGTCTTCTTGTTTAAGGCTTTAAGAACTTTAAAGTGAAATTAACTTTTGCTGTTAAAAGCACTAAAAATGATTTGAATGTATTTAAATAATTTGATTGTGCAAAATTACAAATGGTTTTGTGTGCAACTAAAAATAAAGTGCGCCCTGCTTCCAATTTTTTACAGGAGGGGGACAATCTAGTGTTGACAGTGTAAAAGGGACTCTCCGCCGTCCTCCCTAGAGATAAAGGTTATTGTTATCATTACCTACGTGGTACTTCTGGCGCCACCCTGTGTGTTTAATTAGGCTAATGTAGTGCTGATATTGTAACCACGAAACCCTGTGGTCACCTAACACCTTCAAAGTCTACCACTCGACTAGTTTTATTTATTATGTCTCCTCTTTAGGAGGGAAACGTCTAAATCCTGCATGCAGTAACTTGGTTCTCTTTAATTTTAAAGTGGGGAAAACTTAATTAATTTACCATTATGTTTAACAGAATAATTTTTTCTCTGGGATTAACTTAATTGGACTTAATCAAAAACTGCAAACTTTACAAATATTTTTCTTGTTATTGACGATATACTGCGTTAGTAAAAAAAAAACTGTCGTTACTTCCTGCAAAACTGGCGATCTTTTCTTACTTCACCTTCCCTTAATGGGATCTTTTCTTGTTTCCACGTTCGATTTTTTTTTCTTTTCTAATACTCGTGTTTCTTAATTGTTTTTTTAAAATTCGTCTGCTTGCCTTTTAAAGTCTAATTAACGCTGCGTAATCAAACGAACGTGTTTTTTTTTATAGAAGAAAGTCATTTTAAAGGAAAGTCAATATTTGTTCAATTTTCAAAAGCGTAATTATAAAATGTAGCAGGTTGAACGCACGCGCAAGCTTTGGTTCAGCGGCGATTATATAAACAGTTTGATCTTGGC